>JBBPCS010000023.1:6479946-6495144 GCA_037974645.1 Hollardia meadi
TCGGATCCTTTCCGTAATGTTTTCAGACACTTAGAGTAACAATCTCAGACTGTGAGAGGCAAGAAAAAACACTTTCAATGGACGTAACTTTGACGCTCGGAGTTGCCCCTAAGGATTATGTTACAGCCATTGCAGGTGTGTCGTGGCTATCGGTTGAGACTATTTACTGGACCAATTCCAAAACTTTTGGTCAGTATGAATCATTTACACATCCAAATACATAAACATAAGGCCCAGGTTTAAAAATACCGGAATTCCCCTTTAACCTCCTGTGGCTCATATGTCTCACAGGCGTTGCTGAACCATTCATCATCAACCAAACTACAGTACATGGCTGTCATGGCTAGTTTTGTTGCTCTGGGGCAATAGTGGCAGCTCTATGGACTAGACCCTAAAGTTTGACTCACGAGTAATTCAAACATGAGACGTCCCCATAAAGAATATTTTTGCCTGATTTCAAAGCAGGATGGATAAAGTTTGATTGCATTGTGAGTTTTTGGAGGCCTGGAGGTGAAACATAGCAGCACATAACCTATCAGGTGATTTACATTCTATTCTTCAGCACTGTTAACAAACATTAGGAGATCATACTTCTGAGGACAGATACTGATAAAACAGACAGAGACGTTAGATTTTTGAAAAGTTTATGATCTGACTTAACGTGATTTGCACCTCAAAGATGCAAAGAAGATAATAGCTGCACCGCTCCAGAAATATCCACCCATTAGAGGGAGGGAAGAAGAGAGAAAAGAGAGATGGAGAGAAAGAGGGGACTGATGTAGAAGCAGAGAACAGAGACAGATCTATAAATAGGCCTCCCTGCAGCCTGTGAGTAGACAGAGAGTAGACCAGAGACATCAATGTGACAGCATCTCCACTATAGAGACTATGTGCCTCTGTAGCCTATGGATGGTGAGAGTTCATCTCTTTGGTTTACGATAGACTGATTCATCAGTTTTACCCCCAGCTGAGCAAACACACATGACATGAAATCACACATCATACAAAACAATCTCCTCTGATAGCTGCTGTTTTTTCTCAAAGTTTATTCTACCGTGTTATTTTTTCATTTATTTTTTTTATGATATAGGACAAAGAGCGCCGCCGCCGACTCTTTCAGGCACAAAGACAGCTGTTATGCATGACTGCTGCAAAATGAATTATTCAAGCGAACATTTAGACTTTGTATTATTTATCAAAAAGTGCCACAACGTTCAGCTGAAGGTTTTAAGAGACTATTTTTAGGGCGCACTTGTCCCAAAACATCGCAGGACACATTGTATGTGATAGGCGTTTTTTTTTTTGGTGAGCTTCATCCCCTAAATGTACGCTCTCCATCAGGCTGCAACATACAGCAACACTGCTGTCATCTAAATAGCTGAGCAGTTTCCTGTTTGTCATTTTCAATGATCAAACTGATTCCTAATAATGCTGGATGTGATTATTCATAACTACAGAGGCTCGTGTGATGATCAGAAGTTTGTAAAAGGTGAGTCTAAAATTAAGTCCCCCTCCTCCTCCTCCTCCCCGTCTCACAGGTACGTCACTCTGCATGTTCTTTCACGGCCTCCCATTGCAGGAGAGTCACAGTCACACCACGTTCCCTGACAAAATGACACCGCAAGTATGCCCAAACTTAATGATTTAAATATATCCACACACATATTCGGGAATGTTTTCAAAAATACGTTTTTATCAGTTTCCTCAAATACAGTTAAGACCCTCTGCAAAACAACCACCTGCTAATTGATCAGCAAGCACAGAATTTCTGCCAATTAAAAGAAGAGAACAGAAAAATAAAATAGTTTTTTCAGTACAGGGTTTTAGTAGAGTATAGATAGAGTATAGGAAGTGTAGTCACTTGTGCAAGCAGGATATGCAAAAATGTTTTTTGATATGTCTCAATATTCATTTATCCACATTACATGTACAGTCAAATTTGGGCTTAAAGGAAATAATTTTTCCTACAGGTGACAGTTTCTTTATACTGTATATTTCTTAAATGGCAGCCACCGAAGTATCTCAATCCTTGGCTCGACCTCTTGAAAATCAACCCTGAAGCATCCAAACTGTCCCTCCGGTGGGAGGATCCTCTCCAGGTCACTCAGACAGGTCACCTCCTCTGACAGAGCGCTGACCTGTTGAGGGGGTCTGCAGCGAGGAGGCCACACACAGTCAAATTGTAATACGCATTAGAAAGTCATAATTTTTGCTTAATAATCATGTATTTTTAAATTAAAGTGAGAATGATATGAATCAGTTGTCTAGCAGGCTGTGCTGTTAATCTGCACATTATATGTAAAATCTATTTTGGAACTTCCACCGCAGACACGCTCACAATATGATAATGAACTGTTAATGACTAATGCCTTCTGCATCTTAATATTAAGTTTATTTCTTACCTCTCTTGCTTTGTATTTCCAGTGTGCCGCTGCTCCACACTTTTACCTTAACGGCATCTAGCCAAGTCATGCTTTGTTTTACAATTAGCTGCTCAACCGGTTGACAAATCATACACCTTCCAGTGTTTGTGGGTCTGCATGACGTCTGAGCTGGTGACTCATTATGTATGTGGGCACAGGGGATTCCCAGCACATGCAGGGGAGAAGAGAGAGAGAGGAAAAAAAGAAGAAAAAGAAAGACCTTCCTTTGCTGTGCAGCCTTGAAGGGATGTACAGTTGACAGAGGGTCAGTCGTAAAAGGCAATGAGAGAGAGAAAGAAGAGTGGGGTGACGCGGAGCCGGCTGAGACTAAAGAGGTGAAACGTGGTGAATGTAGGGTGAACTGTGAGACCAGAGGCTCAGTGTTTAGCTAAGTGTCTGAGGTTGAACTGCAGCTGGCTCTGGATGTGGAAAGTGCAGAGAGTCTGGGTGTGGAACCAGATGCCCATCCACCAAACAATGACAGCACAGTTACAAACACCACAGTTAGAAACATAAATAAAATAAAGACCTCATTGTGTATTTTAAAATGCAGAAAAACACAGTGGAATTTAAAAGAATAGATCACTACTCAGGTGGTGAGCTCGGGAAAAAGAGCAGTCATACAGTGAAGTTACGAGTTTGTATGAGCGCCGTATTGTGCTGTTGCATGGCAACAGTTTCCAGAGAAATCTTTGGCCAGAAACACTCCTCTTTGGTCTTCACATAACTGCAACAACAGAAAAATGGGCAGACTGCAGAAATACAAATGGTCTCATGAACCATTTCACCCGGCAAGAGGCTGAGTTGTCTGTATTTTATATTTTTAACATATTTCCAGAGCAGCTGACGCAGAACGTTGATGTGGTCTGTCCTGTTTTGTTTTCTAAACCATTTTGTATGGGAGATGACAGGCCACTCGAGGAGATGTTTATTTGTGGTAGAATGTGCTTCAGCTTTCATACAACATGTCTCCAACTGATCAGATAATAGTAATAATTTAAGCTGTCCACTTTATAATGCTATGACATTACTCCTGCATCTTGGATCAAAAGCTAATAGAGAGCAAATGATACATATAGCGACACTAACCAGCCATACTTGTATAATACTAATGGTGTTAATATGATGCATTCACATTTATTCATATCATGCCAAGAGTGAGATGGGAAGATTGATTCCACTCTCATGTCTGTACATGCAGCCTGAAGACTGTTAGCTTGGCATAAAGACTGAAAACAGCTCGTCTGGCTCTGTTCAAATGTACAAAATGCGCCTACCAGCACCTGTAACACAATATATGTTGCGGTCATAAAGGGGGTTTGTTTTTACCGTTCAGCAGCTAAAAACATTGATTTAAAATACATCCAAAGTTTTTTGCCTCAAGTCCGGGCATGTCTCTTTTCCACTGTTACACATAACCACTCCAAAACCAATGGCGCAATGGTGTAGCCCACTGGTGGACTACACCAGAGGACTGGGTTGAGCGCCCCTACCCCTCAATCTGAGTCCCCCCACTGGTGTATCCACAACTCAACGTGAAAAATCTGATTGTGCTGATCAGAGTGCTGGTGACTGGCAGTGGCGCACATTACTCTGCAGACAGTAATAAAAGTAGTAACATGTAATATATTATATTTTGAAAGTAACTTGCCCAACCCTGTGTGCGATTATGCACATCCAATAATGTGAGCTTGTGTGTGCTTATGTCAGAATTTCATCATTAGTACAATGGGAAGGGCAAGAGCTCAAACACACTGTAAGGCCTCCTGGTTTATGGTTGATCTCTTTACTTGCAACACAATGCTGCCCTCTACTGGCCTGGAAAATGAAGTGCATTTGATACTAAAACACTTCAAAGATTAAAAAAAAATTGATTGTTTTAAAGTGTGTTTAGAGATGTGAGATCCTCTGTGTGGCTGCAGGGCATTGTGGACTGTTTTCATGTATGAATTAAGATATCAATCGACATTTTCAGATGCTATTATGATAAATAAAATTCAAAGGAAGAAGGCTAAATGGAGAAGTAACAGAGGTTCAAAAGAGAAAACAATACACAAGGTTGCCATCTAGTGTTTAACATTTCACACAACAAAATGCTGCTGTGTGTTATAAAAGTTGCATTTACACAAAAACAAAGCAAAAAACAACCCCAAAAAACAACCCCCTGGCTTTTTCTGCAATCATTCGAAGTAACTGTTTAAAATTCGAAGGTTTATTATCTCCAACAGTTGTAGGAAAATGTAAAAATATCATCTTTATGGAGCACATTTACATTTTAACATCAATCATGCCGTCTGTCATTAAAATATTAACAAATCAGTAAACAAGCAGAGGGAGAGAACAAAGTCTAATCTGATTTGCGAGTATTTAACGAACTATCCATATTTTTGATATTCAATATATGACAGAATTATTCATCTTATGCACTAAAGTGAGAAAAGCATGCAAGTACAGCAAGCAGGAAGTTAAAGCAAAATTAGGATAGAATTAAAGACATAAAGAAATGTACAAAACAAATAATCTTCTGCATTCTCTCTTCCCCTTTACACTGTGTGTCCGTTTAATCTGCACACTCTGCAAACGTATCGTCTTCATACAAGTCTTCCAGCTCTCCGTCTCTGCTCCCCTCGTTGCTGACTTTCCTGCGGGCAACAAACACTTGATCATGTTATTGAAGGTACTGAGTGAGATTGCAGATGAGGAGGAGGAGGAGGAGGAGGAGGAGGAGGAGGAGAAGGTGGAGAGGTTATAGACTTGTCCTCCACAGCGCAGCTCATCACTTTTTATCCACATCAACCTCAAGAGGACACAAGAGAGCGAGAGGAGAGCCAACACAAAGCACTCGACAACAACCGTGTGTGTGTTCATTTATTTTGGGTACAGCTCATTGTGGAGAGCTTTGTCTTGTCTCTCTTAAATCCTCTTAAGGTTGAACAAAAAGCTGATGAGCTGTGCTGTGTATGAAGCGCATGAGCTCAACCTCAATGCCTTTATAAAAATTTTACCTCAAGGAAGGATGAAGCTGAGGCAAAGACCCCAATAAGTCCCAAGAACCACTGCAAGAAGGAGATGAAACGTAAGAGGCCAGGGTTTATACTCACATTAGGTTTCACAGTTGATGATAAACACAGATTTTTATTGTCGCAGCAGTTTCAATGCAAAGGCAGGCATTTGGGAAAATAAGCTTATTCACTTTTAGCACAGAGTTTGATGAGAAAATTGATCTACGTATGCCTGATCAGTAAATATGAAGCTAAAGCCGAGAGGCGGCTAGCTTAGCTTAGCATAAAGACAGGAGGAAACAGCCAGCCTCACTCCATCCAAAGTTAACAAAGTCCACCGATCAACAGGATGCATCTCATTTGATTCATTTAGTACAAAAAAGAGACAACAGTCATCATGTGCAGAGTCATGTGCTACACTAAAAAACACTTTTTTGTACAAAATTGATTAAATGAGATATAAAGTGCTTTGTAGAGGTGCTGAAAGCAGATTTTGTGACCTTTGGACAGAGCCAGGCTAACTACTCCCTCTGTGTCCAGTCATAATGCTAAGCTAAGCTAACTGACTGCAGCCTTGTATTTAATTGGCAGGTAGGTATCAATTTAATCTAACTCTAATCTAACCAATCTAATATAACTCTCAGCAATAATGTGAATAAGTGCATAGTTACTATGATCCTTTATAAGCTTCCATCAGAAGCAGAAAATAACAGAGAATATATGGAGACCCAAATTGTTCAGTTATATAAATAAGATATTACAAAATTAGCAATTCTGTGAATAAATAGACAAAATATGTAAAAGATGTTTTTAAAACAGATTTTAAAATGTGACTTTGTGCTTCTTTTCACAATAACATAGTTTATTGTACGTCTATTTTTTAAAATTCAGCAGTTATTTTTTTTCATATTTTCCTTTTTACAACAATTGCTGTATTTCACAATGTTTCAAAATTTCCCACAATCACTGCTTTATTTCATTAAAACTACGTTTTGTCATGAAGTTTTTGACTGTCAATCAAGACAAACAGCGAGGAAAAAAGCATATTTTAACTACTGGAATGGAATAAAAATATCTGCTATAAACGGTTATTGTATATAAAACATCTGGATAAAATAACATTTCATAATAATGAGCTGGGTTTTAGATATTGATAAAATTAATTTGCAATGTCATAGTTAAATTACACATTTTGTTTGTGTTTATTCATTTCATAATTACTTATTTAATATTGAACACTCTGGACCTCCATACAGGACAACCTCCAGCTTCTGTTAAATAAAATCAGGTGAGAGATAAGATGTAAATATAATAAAATAACCTTAAAATTAAATTATTACCGTAGGCAGAAAGGTGAATTCTTTAATCTCTGGAACAAAATCGCACAATACATCATCCCTCCAAGAAGATCAAATTAAAACATGTTGATCTTCTTCAGCCAACTGTAGCCTTTATTACTTTAGTGCCCAAATACACCTGCTGTTGGTTTTACCGTTTACACACCACATGTGTCAGATGGACAGACATCTGCACACAGAGCTCAATGTGTGGGAGAATGCACTGCTTTAGCACTGGTGGTGGTGGTGGTGGTGCCTGGGCATGTGTGGAGGAGGATGTAGCTGCAGCTCCACATCTCTTCACATGAAGAGACAGGACTGGCTTGTTAATGGAAAAGAAAAGCAGCGCAGCCATTACTGCTGCTGCAGGGGCATCCATTTAGCTTATCAGGAGAGCACAAATGCTTTTATCTGCCAGAGTGTACTGGTAGTTTAAGGACCAAAACAAAACAAACACGGTATTAGAGCTCGTCAGTATTCAAAGATTAATGGCTTAGATATGATGCTGGATCTATTTATTTAATGTAAGAGACGCGCTTCACATATAGGAAGTATGGTCTATTTTTAATCCAAGTATCTGCTCGCTGCTTTGTTTTTGTTAGAGGCCTAATCGCAGAGCTGGCAGTTTGGCTGTGCGGTGCAGGGAGGATTTGCAGAGGCTACTTACGTAAGAAGACCTCCAGGGGCAGACATGGACCTCTCCGCCCGTCTGCCCTGACACTCAAAGGGATTACTGAAAGACCGCTTCCTCAGCATGGACTTCACCAGAATCTGCAGTGGACATGACAATAGAAAACGTTTTCATATGGTCAGATCTCTACACCAAAACATACACTGAGTAATGTCAAATTTGTGTTATTTTAATATGGAATCCTATTAAAAATCCCATAAAATACACTTTCTGGCAAACTGTTAACTGGTTATTCTTTGATCCTATCGAATACACAACCTTTAAGGCAACATGATCAACTGAATTGATGATCCACTCTGTCTCTTCCCGTGTCTGTTGTTGTCTACATTTTGAGATTTGAGACCACTCCAGAAGATGCATTACTTGACTTGAGTGGTTAAGTTTTGAAGAAAAGGCCTGAAAGCAAAATCAGCTGAAAGAGGTAATGTAAAATATTGCAACTCAAGATATTTCACTTGGGTCTTGAAAGTGTTAAAGCGACTCACCACAGTGGAAAGGCTGGTGATGAACTTGACGCTGTTCTGCACCTCCTCCTCAGTGACCTCCACCGCCGTGCAGTGCTCCTCCTCCAGAGGAAGAGGATTTGAGCCGTTCTCCGTCAGCCACAGATGGAGCTTCAACAACATATGCGCACATAAAAATCATTATGGAATATAGAAACACTGGCTGGCAGTGAACATATTTTCTTTTATATGAAATTAATAAGATTTAAATATTTTTTTAACCTTAATTTCCGGGACGGTGATTCTTGTTTCAGGGTTTTTATCCAGCATCCTTTCAATGAGCTCCTTCAACTTGTTACTTATCAGTGGCCTGTGAAGAAAGTTTTACAGATAATTTATATGTTCTTGGCACATAACCGAGAGGGAATAAAGTGGAATAAAGCTTCTTCACAGCAGACAGGCACTAACTAATCATATTATTTGCAGCATGTTGAGTTGTGGAACGAAGCCTCTGTTAATGTTTTTAATTCCACCTGTGTTTTACCTGCTTTGACAAGTGATTAATGAGACTGCTGATTTATAACAAGTTCTACATGTTGCATCATCATAGGACAAAGAACAGAAAGACTAAATCAGTCAAATCAAAATCTTGTCTAGAACATGATAAAATTCACTTTTACTGTAACATCAAGTGTGAAAACTTTTTGTATCAGAAGCAAAAGCACCTGCTGCCAGGTGCAGTCGTCTTCCCTTTGAAGAAATACTTCTATAGTGTTAAACGTCTGTGATTTGAACAGATATTATGTTGTTGCTACATGTCTCCTATTTTTTTAAATTTCTGCTGTCTAAATGTTTGCTTACGTTTCTGGAAACTCCACAGGTTTGTTCTTGATCTTATTGTGCAGAGAGACAATGTATTCATCATAAAAAGGACACTGTAAAAGGCAAAATCAAATAATTAAAATGCTGCTGTTGCTCTTTATTCCACATGCATTTCGCTCTGAACTTGCTTACCTTTCCAAAGACGAAACAGTACAGTGTGACTCCCATCGCCCACACGTCTAACGCCTGGTAAACAAACACAGCGATTAGCAGGGCTGAGTGAGCTCTCAGTACGCATTTGGACATAATTTCTAGATCATTTCTCACCATTAAGCACAGTTTCATGTGATGAGTCATATCCAAAAAAAAACATGTGTGCTGTCAGACCTGTTTGTCTCACCTTTCCACTGAAGCCCTGCTCGTGTTCGGTCATCATCTCGGGGGCCATGAAGGCCGGCGTCCCCGCCGTGCTCGACAGGAGGGCATCCGTCCCCTCAAACTCGTTGCTTACGCCAAAGTCTGCGATCTTGACGTGACCGTCGTCGCCCAGCAGCAGGTTGGAGGGTTTGATGTCCCTGTGGATGATCTTGTGGTAGTGCACTGGAAAGTCAACATGTTGATATTTCAGCTTCACAGTACAATGTGTCCAATATGTCTTGAATAGTAGCTAAATAAGACAGTTGTTGTCTATTGTGCAAGAGCCCTCATTTCAATTTCAGATTTTAAATGAAACAACATATATGAGCACATGTGAGTTTATTAATCTTTGATTTTGCTTTTTCAAAGCCTTAATTAAAGTCTTAAAACATTATTTTCAGCTTGTTTAAGTGTGTAAAATGTTAAATGTTTTTAAAAAAAGAGTAAAGGTTGTGCGTTTCTATCATTTCTAATGAAGTCCTGACTTACAGTACTCTATTCCCAGGACGACGTCTCTGAAGTAAAAGCGAGCCTGCTCCTCTGTGAAAGGGTCGTCTGTCGGCACCTCCATCACCGGGCTGAACGACATGAGAGGTGGAGAAAGGCAGGAAATATGTCCAACTTCAATGCCCAAACTATCACAGTCTGAGATATGTGGCAGAATACATAAAAGCACAGAAACATACCCTTTTGTCATCAATTCGAAGGCTTGAGGACAAATAAGCAGAATTTAATAACTCCCCCACTTCATATTGACACTAAATATAATGACGACTAAAGGGATGAATGAGTTCCTACCCATATGAAGTCCATCTTCATCAGGATCATCAAGCACCTGCAAGACACGTTAATTCTGATATCCTGCACTGTTCTACTTAAATATGAGTTCCAGTTATTATTTCATACTAGTGCACCCACATAGGTGATTTCACTCATTCTGCCTGCTTATGACTGTGTGGGCTATAGCTTCATCACCTTCAGCCTGAGCAGAGGCCTAATTTATCACAATAAACTAAAGAAGTAAAACTACAACCCCAAAATGCTTTCATGGGACCCTCAAATGTGTTTACATGCTTTTTAAACCCACTGTAAGATCAAAGAATAATAAGAAGAAGCTGAGCAGTGACTCATCTCAACTGACCTCCACTAGTTTAACAACATTATGATGGTCCAGTTTCTTCAGGATGGCAATCTCCTTGTACACTTTCTCCAGAGGAAACACGGCTTTGGGGAATGGATCCTGCTGCGGGTTCGATCCTTGAGGAGGCAGGCGGCCTGCAATTAGACGCAGAAAACAAAAAACTTATCACCACCAGCAGATGACAGAGATGACGAAAACTTATCAGACATTTAAACAATATGGGGTTTTTTTCACTCACGCAAAAATCCACACTGCCTCATCAACTTCTTCTTCGAAACAGCTTTCATTGCCTAAATAAAGAGATAAAGCAAATGATGGTCATGACAACCTGACATGTAAACACTTGAACTGTAAATGCACAAGCTTCAACTTACATAGTACTGTTCAGAATCTTCATTAAATGCTAATTTCACCACTCCATATGAACCCTGCAGAGTAGAAATAACAAAGGTAAACAGCTTTATAGATTCAGCACTTCTTTGTCAACCTGCTCATGTACAGTTCTGATTGATCACCTTTCCAATCTCTTTGTTCAGCTTATACTGGTTGAGCTGGACACAATCCTGCAGAGAATTTTAAAAAAAAGAAGAGGATTTCATCATTAAAGGATCTCATTAATTCGAACTCTGAGTACCATTTTCTAACTCAAGTCTCCTCACATCAGCATCTGTGATGGACACACGTTTGGTCTCGATGGTGGGCTGTCGGGCGAGGCGGCTCCCCCTCTCCTGCAGCGACAGCTTCCTGTCTGAGAGTCGAGCTCTCTGAGTGCTGGTGGTCCTCGGGGGGCAGGACCTGTAGCCATTAGGCGGGGTCATGCGGTTGGCGGCCACGTTCATGGCTGCCACCAAGTCGGCCAGCTCGCCGTTGTGCTCCGAGTCCAGCTCTGGCCTGCAGACAGTGTCGGCGCTCATGGCGGTTCTGTTCTGGGTCCCTCACAACTGAACGTCCCAGCCTGTCAGAAGCATCAGAGCATGCATCACTGCACTGAAAATCACACATACTGCATCAACACAACATGCTGGTGCACCTCCTGTCACATCTTGAACATCGGAGCTTCACTGAATGAGTCCACACTATTGACGAGGTGTCACAGGCAAAAGATTGTGGAAATGAATCAATTCAACTCTCTAAGAGTTAATCTTCAAAACAAACTAGCATGAATAGATAGAGATGATGCTGTGTGTGGAGTCATTGTTATAGAGAATAAAGAATGTGTAGATAATATGTAGGTAAAAAACACATGAAAACACAACTGGAATGGCAAAATTGCAACCGTCTCTTAAATTCAAAAGAAAAATCAACCATAAATCAGCGCAAACCTCAAAAGTCAATTCCAGTTTTTCCACATTAATTACTGTGCAGTTAATGTGCTGCACATTCCTGTAGATCATATCACTTCTCTTTCTATCTTTCTCTTTTCAGAAAGGCTTTGTCCTTTTTTCACCCTGACCTGAATGCATAGGCTCGATGCCATGTCACCTTCAACCCTTTCTTTTTAAATAGCAGCATTACCCTGATCCTGAATATTTGTGTGAATTATGTTTCCCTCAACATTTGGGTCTCTCAGCACCCAAACTGCAGCTTGAAACCTGAAAACAGTCAGACTACTGCTTTCATGTCCTCCTTTAACAGACGGCATAAGCCTCAGGTGTGAATTATGGGTCAAATTAAAGGTAAAAACAGAGGAAACAGCAGCCTAACAGCAGATAAGAGTTGACTCCTGATGAGCACGACTCACTATTTCCTTACAACACAAAACTATTGCTGCAACATTTTTTTTTTTTAAATCTATGCTTTTGCAACATGTAAAGCTATAAGACTTGCTTATTAAAAATGATAAACAAGACCTGCTTCATACTGAAAGCTTCATACTCATTGGAATTCACATACGACACTGATAAAATACAGAGTAAGATCAAATTGTTTACTCACACGGTGGAGGTGTCCTGTGCTCAGGGCTGTTATGGTTAATCTGCATGCTGTCCTGCTGCTTTCGAGAGGTAAGTCCTCTGTGTCTCAGCGCAGGACTTTCACTGCTGAGCAGGGAGGCAGCTCTGCAGCTCTGCAGCGCCCGTCTTAAGGATTAACTGAGGCCACATATAGACAAGTTATTCTGAGGCCCACCGGCAGTGAACACCTGAAGAGTCGGCTGTGATGACATCAGAGATACACTAAACCCACAGTGACAGGATGTCAATAACACATAGTCTGTATGGATCAATCACACCAAACACTCTCTCTCTCTGTGTGTGTGTGTGTTGTGAATATTCTCTGTTTTTTTCATTAAATGACTGTTCTGCATTTCACATATTATTCTGTCATGAACATAGAAAATACATGGTTGTATTTTGTTTTACAATAATAATAATTTGTATTCTCTGTATTACTCTATATTATTCAGTATTTCAGCATTGCAGACAGTTTCTTTACAAGCTATTTTAAAGCAGCCATCTATTGATTATATGTAATTAAAAAGCTACTGAAAAGCCTGGTCATCATGCCTGAAAGCTGTAAAGCGTTGAAAGTTTCTATCAGCAGAGTAGGAATAATGTAATTTTTAAATGTCAGTGCATTGAATATGATGAGAATAACTACTTGTTAAAGAGTTCTATTATAGCTCCTGCAGTTTGGGGGACAGTGGGAAGACCAAACTCAACTCTGTAGAGGGGAAATTCTACAACATAAGACTAACTGTGACAGACGGCAAACACTGACATTGTGGGAAAGCCTTTACCTTTAGGCTTATCATTATGACTGCAAACTTTTGTCAAATTTGTGAACAAAAAGTGTCATATCTTGGAAACACTCTGAAAATATGAAACCTAACACGTCTCATTTTTAAGTCGTTCATGTCATACAGAAGCCTAGTGGTCAGGGTACCAAAGTATATTCTGTAGCCATAAGTTTTCCGACAGTCCTTGAATGCAGCACTAATAGTTGACATTGCCCCCAGCAGGACGCATCAGGAAGAAACCTTAATGAGGCAGAGAGCATCATGTCTCTGTCGGTGCAGCTTGGTGCTCTGAGGACCAGAGAGCTGCGAGAGCTGCTGGAAGACGAAGACACAATAAATGACCTCATCGGGTGTAGTGAGAAGGTAAGCCTAATGCTGCATTTGTAATACAAATAATTTGGATGGCAGACAATTTGGGATTGGCTTCGTTGTGTTTATTGGAGCCTAGTTTAATTCTTCTAGCTGGATTCACTGTTTCTTGAAGGACACATGCTCATTTACAGTTTCAACGACTGCGGAGGGCTGCAGAGACGATGTTGGCTTCAAATCAAAACTTGGCAAGAGTCGGTCTTTCTCATAAACCCACATTCAGAGATGCCAAGTTGCTACTTGCAATGAAGTACAAGGAACTGGACAAACTGAGAAGCATCATCCAGGCCAAACAAGAGCAACTTGGTGAGTGTTTGAAGTATATTCTGTATTTATATCTTCACCATAACTCCTTTGCTATTCCCTACATTTGGTAATTGTGTTTTTCAGCACAAAAAAACAGAGTGCATTATGCTCAGTGGTTTCTGCTGAAGAAGATCAATCATGCAGAGGAGGACTGTGAGGTAAGTAGTCACTTCTTTTCTTTTATATCAGTCAGTGATGTATTTTCCAGTTCAAACAGAGCATCCATTCAGTTACGTTGTTAACAATTTGTTTCAATGCACAGCAGATAAAGAGAAGGTCCTTACATTATAAATACAGTAAAAACATATGCAGCAAATAACATGAGCAGCTCTGCTAATGTTTCTCTTCTGTAAATTAACTTGACGAATGTGTCTGATAAATATGAAACTAGCTGTTGAGCATATCCAGCAGTCCTGTTTTGTCACATATTGTTTTAATATTAAAATTCAAGCAGGATAAAATAGTGTGTATACTGTATATTTTTAGTCTTACACCCTCTGGCCAGGCAGTAACAAAACACTATATTATGAAGAAGCCCTGGAGGACAAAAAAGGTTCAGCCGGTTTCAGGAGAGATAAGCAGACAAATGATAGGCAGAACATGTCAGCCAAGTTTTTTTTCATACTTAGAGACAGTACACTTAAAAGTTCAGCCTGTAGTAGAAGCAAAGTAAAATAATATCCTTTTTTTTTTAAAATAATAAGATACTTCTCCTAACAGCTGCTGTTTCAGAGGTTTGCGGAGGGGAAAATGCCACTAGCAGATTTCCTGGATTCATTTCTCAGCTCATGCAAACTCCAACACACCAGTTTGGTCCTGGTGAAGAAACTCCAGGAACTGATTGAACTTGAATTAACACAAAGGCTCAGGGACATTCAGCCTGATACTCAGCCTGACACGCAGCGTTTCTCAGCGGGTTTTCCTGAGCAGGTCCATAACCTCTGCCTCCCAGTCTGCAGTCTAAGCTCAGCGGTGGTCTTACCTGCCTGCTGCCACCCCCTGTTCTTGCTGCCCCTTGGTACCCATGTAAACACCGGCCACTGTCTACAACATTTACCACTTTGTCTTGACTACAACAAGCCCCTGCATGCAGGAGTGCGTGGACGAGGCCCCAAATGGCCAGCAAGACCCGTCCGACTTCAGCCGCTGAAAGTGTGTCAGAAGCACCAACAAGCACCACAATGAAGTCCAACCCAGTCTCAGATACATGTTCTTGTTTTAATGAAGGTTAACAAGGTGGGGATAGCTAGTGGGTAATGATGCCACAGTATCAGTACACACTGAGAGCTTTAGATGTTTATATAATGGTTTTACAAGCTCCACATGTGACCGTTATAGATTATTGCCTTGCAGACTTGTCGTTAGTGTTTTCTACATTTCCCAAAAGTCTTCCGACGCCAGAGAGGCAGGTCCTGAACGCATCATCAATAGCTGTTTTTGTTTTGTTAAGGAGGTCACAAACTTTCATTATTTTGTGCATAAAGTATTTCTCCACTAAACTCCACTTGTT
>JBBPCS010000023.1:6495244-6512118 GCA_037974645.1 Hollardia meadi
CTTGTCGTTAGTGTTTTCTACATTTCCCAAAAGTCTTCCGACGCCAGAGAGGCAGGTCCTGAACGCATCATCAATAGTTGTTTTAGCAGAGTTTTTGTTTTGTTAAGGAGGTCACAAACTTTCATTATTTTGTGCATAAAGTATTTCTCCACTAAACTCCACTTGTTCATTTCATTCGTTTGCTCACCACATCTCTGGAAGTGAGAAAACACCCATTGCTTTCAAACAACTGATTGCACCAAAGGAAAACATGAGTGTTGTGAGGTCCGGAAACAATATATTTATGTTTCAGATAAATAGTGAAGAGTTGGTTTAGTGAACTGCTCACCGTCACTCGATATCTCTGATTGTCTGTGTGCGGAGACACAGTCAGCAAAGGACCATGAACAACACTTTATTTACTTTAACCTCACCCTCACCTCTGTTCATTTACATATTTACAAGTTTGACTTTTCAGAAACGGTGAAGAGTGATCTTGCAAAATTTTCACTTTCACTTTTTCACTATCTTAAAGTTCCCCTCCTCCACCAACCAGAGTGCCATATGGCCCAGTACAACCTGCCATACTAAATCAACCATGGAGAAACCATCACTGGCACTACAGGAGATGATTAGCAAGGTGGAGCATGTTCAAAGGCTTTTGTTACACCAAAGACTTCAGTTACATCTTTGTCAACAGCCTCTTTTGTACCACAACACTCTGACTGGGCAATTTTCTTGTCTGTCAGTTGATTGTTTTGTGCTTTTCACTGCTTTCACTTCAGTGTCTCTGCACCGTTTAATGGAGAACTTGGTTATTTTTAAGTGGAAAATATAATTTACTGAAAAATTAGCTATTAAGTTTCTTAAAGTCCCCCTCCAGTCAGAACTGTGTTTCTCTTCTTCTTCCTCCAGTTGATTGTTTGAGCTTCACTGTGTAGAATGATGTATGCGCAGAGTCTGACACTATAAGGCTGTTTTCACATTCAATGCTGAAAGTGTCAATTTTTTTTGTGCTCAGTGAAAATCTAATTTAAAGAGGCGGGGCCTACAAGCATGGTTGGTGACATCACAAACAGTTTGGAAGCTAATCCTGGTCCGATATTCAGCGTACACAAAGTGTGATGTGGAAACTTGAAGCCTCCAGTGCACATACACTGAGAATAGACTTTACAGTGAAGGAAGAGACATCTTGTGTTGTAAGTTTGTTTTAAACTTTATAAATAAATAAAATCAGTATATTCACAGATACTGGAATTTGTAATGAGGTAGGAGTAGATGTCTTTTTAAGGATTTTAATTTGAAAATAATACATTTTTTTGCTGCACATCCCATGTCAGACACATTATTGTTCCAAGCAGATTATTTGTATATGTCTTAATACATGTCTGGAGGGGGGAATTACAGTCAATATATACATACAGTACAAGGAAGTAGTATTGTACTATGTACAGTATTTAGATTTTAACAATTATTTGAAGAGCCAAAACAAGGCCACCCTTGCTGGAAAGCAGAAAATATCAATTCAATGTATTTACTGTATACAAGCAATATTGGACCATATTCTAAAAATATGGCAACAGATATCAGCAAACAACCACACTCGTAATGTAAACACAGCTGTTATACAAGGCACGAGTCACGTCTGTAAAGCATTTCCCTTGACACGTATTTCACAGTTTGGGGGTGTTTTACCCTCACATTGTTCCCCTAAGTAGTCACATGTAAAGGGGATTATACAGTGGAGTATCTATAACAGCATCTGGTAGTAGAGGAGGTATGGAGTTACACTTGGTGGGTTGTACGAATGTGGGTCGATGTTGGTTGACCTCTTTTAAAATGTCCTTTCAAACAGACTTCAAGCGAAAACCAGAAATATTTGTGGATGATGCCTCAGTTAGACTTACACTTATTATTGCATATGAGATAATCTTTGCAATATCTATATATTTGTTGTTAGTATTAGATATAATTGTGGTATTTTTAGCTTACATGACTTTGGTTAATTCCTTATAAACCCAGAATAGTAAGTTAATTAATCAACTAGTCGGCAGGCAGAAAATCTACAAAAAATACCAAAATATTCTGGATTTCCAGTTTTCTATGACTGTAAATTTAACGTTTTGTTGATGAAATTGTAATGGACATTTTTCATACATTTCTGACATTTTAAAGACGAAAAGAGGAATTGATTAATCGTAAGAACAATCAGAGAACTAATCTATAAGAAAATAACCATTACTCGCAAACCTAATAAATATTGATATGAAAGACAGCATTTCTTTTCACTTAACAGTAAATTTCCCCCTGAAACCAGACATGTAATACAAGACAATCTGGAAAACAAAAAGTTACTATGAATAATTCTGACACTGCATCCCTGTCCAAACCAGTTTTAAACACCTCAGCAGACATTTTGTGATTGTAGGGAAACTAAACACTAAACTAGGGAAACTGTGACAGTAAGGCAGCATGCACAATACCAGGACCCTGAAACTGGGGCAGCTAAATGGAATTCATCCTCATTCATTTCATTACTTTCACCTGTGCTTTTCCTACTTTGACATGTCAAAATGTCTTCAGTGAAAAAACAAAAACAAAAAACTAATAATGTGCGTTTAAGTTTCACCGTAAATCATCCCTGCAGTTTTTCTTGTGAACATTTATAGCTGAAGAAGAACAGATCCAGACCTGCAGCAGCCATAATAACACCTGCGTCACCAAAGAACATGCTGATTGATACAGAAAGTCCCGACTTCTGGTGCCAAAACCAGCCGTCTGACTGATCAGCTCCGAAACATCACCACAGCTCTCTGAATCTGTTCGTAGCTCACAAACATCACAATGTTCCAGGAACCCAGACGAAGAAACGAGGGCATAAATCTATTAAAAAAAATAATGAAACAAAAGAATCAGATTCACTTTCGGCTTTGTCAGTGATTCTGACATGCTTGCATTAGATAACTACACTACATACCCCTTATAGAAAGCTGTGGGTCCCTCTTTGAGCAGCATAGCCATGGCACAGTTAATAGCACCGCTGTACTGCCCAGGCACTGAATTCATGAAGCGTGTTTTTATCACGTCCACCGGAGACGCCATGATGGTGGTGCAGAAACCTGCTGCGAAGGCCGCTGTGAAGTGACAGGGCATGTTGTCTGTTGAAAACAAAGAAGGCCGAGTTGAAAAGCCAGGAACAATAACAAGATGACATGAGGTGCCTGAAATTCCGGGGGATCAATTTGAAATGTTTGCACTTGCCTGTCATCAGGTTGTGCGTCAGGATGAGCTCTTTGATGATGTCATATGTCACCAGCTCACAGCAGTTTACAATGGAATTACGAGCTATGTTTGGCAGACAGCCTGAAAGACAGTTCAACATTGTAAACAACCTGAAGAAACTTAATGGCGTTCTAAGAAAAGGATTAAAATTAATGCAGCAGAACCAAAGATGCCATCTTTTTGAATTCCTCACATATTCCTTCCTACCTACATTACCCACGATCCAACTAGACCGTCTACGGTGTGGTCAGAGATGTGGGTGTGTTATGCTTGTAGCGGCCTCGAAACATTGACAAAACATGTAGGGGAGACCAGGGACAACTGTAACAAGGGGAAATGGTAACAACTCAAATTGCACTAATCACAAAGAAGACAGAACCATGACCTCATCATGCACATGATCTACGGTGACACCTCTCTACCCGCCAAAGGACAAAAACTGACAAACTAATTCATTTTTCATCAACAGTTTCTTCCTCGTGCTGTCTTATTAACCTTGAACATCTATGAATTTAAATCTTTCTAGTTGTTGGCTAACATGTGACATATCTTTGTCACATGTTAGCTTCCTTGTTTCTAGCCAGCAGGGTAAATTGTGTCATGGGTGGTACAGTTGGGGGCAAATGTAACACTGTGTTACAATTGATGCCCCCACCATCAAAATGGTGTCCGCCGAAGTAATGACATCAATATAATTTCTTTTTTTTTTGTCTGCTTGTGGGTGCAGATGTAACATTTGACTTCTTGTGTTTCCAGAAGAAGGGCTGAAGCAGGAGTGCAGGAAATTTGTGCAACAATATATCTGAGTACAAGCATACAGTTTGAGCAGAAGCAGAGCGATTTTAAGTGCAAGCAGGGGCTATTTGAGTACGAACGCTGTTTTCTGAGGGAAAGCATTATAAAAATGAGTGAAACAAAAGTGATGCTCTCAATGTGAAAGATCTCGCTCTTGAATAAAGACAGGAAAAAAAACCCACACTGTTAACAAGTAGAACATTGATGCAAGTTACTTAAATACAAATTGTATCCAAATAGTTTTGAGTAATGACATCAAAACCAAAGGTTAAAAAGGTTAAAAAAAATTAAGTTTGGTAAGTCGTGACTTTAATTCTAAAACTTAAGTTCTGTAAAAGTCAATCCTTCATTAATTCATTAATTTATTTCGTTATTTACCTTTCCAGAGCCCTTTAATTCCCTCATCCCTGGCTATGGTCTTGTAGGCATCAAGTGTGCTGCGGTACCTCTTCACAGAGCCGCTCTCAGGCATGCGGACCTGAGCCTGAAATCTGACTTTCACCACATCAGTGGGCTGAGCGAAGGACACCGCCATTGCTCCCGTTGTGCAGCCCGCCAGCAGCCGAGTCCCAATTCCTACATCTGTGATTTAAAAAAAAAAGAAGACCTTTGTTTTCCTCTCAATTTAAATGCAAGTAATTAGACACTGAATAGGAGTGAAGTTTTGATAAAGATGACAGTGATGAACAAGCGCAGTGGCAATTACGAAGACACAGACGTGGAAAATTGACTGTGGAGTTGCCCTTTAAGATATCTGTTAGGCCCCCAGCATAAACACAGACCTGTTCCCTGAAATAGGAATCTGAACTACGCCCTAGAGCCTGGAGCTGGGACTCTGTAAAAACCAGTTCAGATAATGGAGTGCCTGTTTTGCACCTATATGATCACAATTTTTTTTATTTATCCAACAATGCAAGACTTTCTGACATTGCAGTAGCAGTGTTCAAACAAGGTCAGTGTAATTTGACCACACCGGTTATTGTCAGAGCAAGGCATGTTACTATTTTACGAACATATTTATTTTTAGGCTGATTGTTTTTACTATATTCTGTGATGACCCAGTCCGACCTGCCACACTTGATTTCAGGCATCTTAAATCAAACTGTTGCAGGTCAGAATAAGTAATGATTAGAGCTGCGCTAACTCTAATTGATAGAAAATTAATCAATAACTATTTTAATAATCAGTAAATTGTTTAAGTTTAAAAATTGTGCAGGAAAAATGTCAAAACATTCGATGGTTCAAAATTAACAAATGTGAAAACTTTTAAGCTTCAATTTCTTGTCTTGCATTGTAATAAATTGATATATAATATATAATATATATGATCCCTAATGTTTTATAGACCAAACAAATAACTGATTAATTCAGGAAATAATCAGCAGGTTAATCAATATTGAAAATAATAGGTAGTTGCAGCCCTAGTGATGATCTGATTTAACTAAATCAACAAAAAAATGAAGTGAATGTGTTGAATATTCTGTGTTTATATCTGCTGTTGGAAAACGACACTGGAATATAAACTGCGATGGAAGATGAATACGGCAATTACAATTTAACAGATTTCAGTCTACAGAAACATTTTGTCACATACGTTCTGACCCCCTGGTGTAGAACTGCTTCATGGTGTCATACAGGCCGATGCGGACTGAGGCAAAGCTCATCTGTCTGTGCAGTCCTGCCACCAGTCCACTGTACAGACTCCTCGGGCCCTCAGTCTTCACCATGGTGAAGATGGTGCCAAACACACCTCTGTATCTCATTCTCTGGCCGTCCAATGAGGATTTGGATTCCCCTTGAATCTAAAGTAACACAAATGCAACAGAAAAAAACAGATTGACAGTCTGCTGGGAGAAAAGAAATCAGTCTATGAAGTTTATATGCCTATTATTAGCTTTTTTCATTTGTTATGCAACATGCACATAAGTGTGTCAAGAGATCCCTCCTGTCCAGTGTTGCAGCCTGCTGAAAAATAGTGACATGCAGGGCTGTAAATACCATTGAGGACATGTCATTCCCAAGAGGAGGCGTGCATGTTGTACAATTTCAAGCAAACTACATATGGTGAGTTTTTTTTTTTTTTGTAAGGCTGATCCTGGTGTGAAGATTTCATATTCTTAGTTCAGGCTGTTTTAGAACAAAAAATACATTGAAATGTAATATTTCTGCATCAGAATGATATCATTGTGTTTTGTCATGTGCAAAGTGCTTTGCAGCATTTAAACCATCATGTAGGGATTAAAAAGTTCACTGAATAACATGATGAAACAAAATATATCGAGATGATTTTTTGGGTGTTTAATGACCTCAGTATTTGCTGGCAACACGTGAGGTGGTGTATGCTCACCAGGTGATCCTCACCTGCAGTCTGACTTTAGCTGTGTCCAGGGGGAAAGTGATCAGGTCGGCCACACAGCCAGCAGCTCCCGCTGAAAAGACCTTGACAGCAGCTGTTGGGGAAGGAGCTGCACTTCTTCCACCAGCCATGATCAATGATTGAGGTTCAACACAGTTTGATCAACAAAAACACATAGTCCATAAATCATAAAGACACAAAGCAGCTTCTGTTATGTGTCCACATTAAAGGATCGTATCCTACAGTTTAAATATTTGAGCAAACTCATCACATGTCCCTTCATGACAGATCCAGTCAATGTCAAGTTCCGGGTTTTGAAAAGTTTGTCTTTTGAAGGCCGAGTCCTCTTGTTGTGCCATTAGCCTTTAAAAAGCTCCAAACTATCATTCCACTTTAAAAAGCAAAAAAACAAGTCAACATCTGGCTTCCCCAACACACACAGCCGCAGAGGCGACAGTAGCTGAGAGACTGAGTCCAGCCTCCCCCTGCATAGTTGTTGACTCTTTGCATTTGCACCGCCTTGCACCAGAGCCACACACCACATACCAGGAAGCCTTTGTGACTCATAATTTAGCTGCTTTTAAAAACAAAAAGTGTCTCTTATCTATAGCATTATCAAGTATTTGAAGACAAATACAGACAGACAGACAGACAGACAGACAGACAGACAGACAGACACACACACACACAAACGAATGACCAAATGCATGATCCCCTTCAGGCTAATGCCTAAAATAGGCGACATAAGGTAAAATATTTGATATTTTAAACATCAATATAGCAGCAGTTATTTTGTATGTAAAGCTATAGTGTAGTGCCGTCATTAACAGAGAATGACATTACGCTGCCTGTGTGTGTTGTAATTTGAGCTTCTCTGTTCTTTGTTTGGGTAGTTGGGACGGCCAATGTCTCAAGTCATTTTGCATGTTATCACAACTCATCTTTTGCTTTTTTTTTTTCCTAAACCAAACCCAGTAGTTTTTATGCTTTAACTTAACCAAACTGCGACTGTAGTTCATGTAACTAAGACAACGAAGGTCACATGACAAGTCACCTCACTTTGTCCTATTCTACACGTCTAAAACTCATAAAATGCAGGCAGCATTAAGTCACATGCGAAAAAGCTCAAAATGGGTAAAATGACCTTAAAAGTGGTTATTTATATGCCATCCCACGAGATCACATTTTCCAGTGTGACATCCTGAATCCTGCATGAATCTAATGAATGTGTTGACTTGATCTCAGATTTAAGTTTCATGTATTTTTCAGCTGTTTGGCTCAGTGTGCAGCAGCCAATGAAACACAGGTTCGAACACTCAGGACACAAAACTTAACACAGCCTGACGCCTTTTTAAAAAACGGGTTCTGGTATCACAACCAAATAATTATGTATGTCTGCAAAATACAAAACAAGGCATCCAGTGTTGAAAACAATTATTTATTTATAAAAAAAATACAACATGTTACATTTATTTTACATGATCTTTTCATGGTCTGAAACCACAGAGCAGTGTAAATGTGATAAATGTTTGGTAAAAAAAAACCCCACCATGTACTATTTATTGTCATGAAAGTGAGCGGCAAATATTTTTGCTATTCTCTCAGTCTCTTTCTTCTTGGATGATGGTGACATGTCGCGACGCTGTCGAGGACCTCTGTGATGAACAGGCAAGGTTCGG
Source organism: Hollardia meadi (assembly GCA_037974645.1). Taxonomy (NCBI): domain Eukaryota; kingdom Metazoa; phylum Chordata; class Actinopteri; order Tetraodontiformes; family Triacanthodidae; genus Hollardia; species Hollardia meadi. Next base: position 6,503,336 of record JBBPCS010000023.1, read on the forward strand.
GCCTAGAAAGATCAAAACAAAAACACACCTGCAGTGTAAGTAGAAATAAACTGTGAGCCTCAAAATACAATTTTTTTTATTGTACTTAACAGGACTTGAAAATTAAAAAGATTTTTTTTAAAAAGAAGAAAAAAAAGGTGTATTAAGGCAGTATACTTACAAGGCATGACTAAAAACAAACATAGTATACAAACAAAGTATATTTTGAGTGTTTGAAGAGTGCGATCACATGAGTCAGCACTCACAGTCAGCTTTAGCTTTAAATTCTTTTGGTTGATGTTCATGTTAATGGGTAGACTGTTACATGTGAAAAAAGTAATGAGCTCAAACCGGTTCTTTGAAAACACCTTCCTGCAAACACAAACACAAGCACAGACCACAAGACACATCACCCTCCCCCCAACCTCAGATTCCAGCACCTACATGTACATCTGTTATCTCCACAATCATCTTGAAACTGGATCCTTTAAGACTGGTGCGACTAGAAATACTTTTCAATCAAAGCTGACTGGGAGTCTCCACGCTCAACTGTTTGACTCTATGGACTATTCTGGGGAGATAGTGTGTGCGTAATATTAATGTGCTTCCACAGTTTTGCAAAATATTTACAATTACACTGTTGATATATATTGATTAACTGATATTATTATTACCTCTGCCAAGAAGGTTATGTTTTCACCGTCTGCTTGTCTGTCAGCAGGATTTCACAAAAACTACTGAATGGATTTCCACAAAACTTGGTGGAAGGATGGGGCATGGGCCAAGGAAGAACCCGTAAGAACAGACAAAAATCTTATCTACAATATGTTGTGTCTGCAATCTTATTTTTGTGTTGACAGAATTACATTGAATATAGTCCTAATTAAAAAAAAAAACAACCAAACTTTAAAGTAGGACTGGGTGAGAAAAAGTTCTTGATACGAATCCAATCCAAATTTACATCGATAACAATAAGCTTCAGAGACTTCCTTTCACACTTTCCTCAATACGAATAGATCTAACAGCCTGCCACACAGCACAAGAACACACGACAACAGCCAGTCAGTGTGCTGTGTCTCTGCCTGTCACCCTCCACAGCACGGCAGGCTTATTCTCACACACTGACAGTGGACAGCAGTTGAGAGCAAAGCCCACATCAGAGAAAATGAAACAGATTTTTCTGGAGTCAACAACAATGGTAACAAAAAGGAGACAGTGTGATAAATTAATTAAACAGCTGTTGAAGAAGCAGAACACAAACTTGCAGAACTGTGACGCCTTCGGCCTACTCTACCCACAGTGTCCTGCTGCACCTCTTAATCCACACCAGGTTTGTTTTACAACGGAGATCGTTATACGGAGATCGTTACGCTAAAGTGCTGAATGTGAACTTGCATTATCCTCCAAATATGAGGCAAAAGTTAAAGAAGATAACACAATGTTAATTATATGGAAGTGGGTTGGATATTAAGACAGTATGTAAGATATGCTATCAGTCGGTGCTAACCAAGACGGGAAACAAATCTTTTCCATCAACTGAAAAGGTAACACCTAAGCAACCACACCATTACTTTAATATGTTCCAAGCTAACTTGTATTGTTTGGTTAAGGCAAATAAAGCATTTTTGCAAAGTGAAATGTTTACATTTAGCCTATTTTGTTTTAGAAATTCTCTCATCAAAAAATATATTTTAAACCCAAGCCATGTTTGCACAGTTGTGAATGTTTACATTCTATTTTTATGTTAAACTATATTGTAAAGTTTAAGTAATGAACCCTCTGGTTTCTTCAGGCTTATGTCATTGCCAGGAGAACGGCAGCAAATTATATATTGTGCTAAAATATTGTAAAAATAACCATGATCATAATTTTTTGCCATATCGTCCATCCCTACTCTAAAGGGAGAAGAAAAAAAAACACAAAACAGAGGGAGGATCAATAAATAGATGTGTCTGTTTTCTATCTATTGGCAACAGATGTCATGTGTACAGAATACATCAACAAAAAATACAGAAATTCTATGACAGAAATACAGATACATAGATGTATATGTGGACTGTAAAACATGTGCTCAGGACAGAGGGGAGTGTTCTTGCAATAAAACAGCCACCACAGACCTTTGGTCACATCACAGCAGTGCTCTTACACAGAGAGTCATGGAGATGACAGATTGGATGCAAACACATTATTATTTGATCTTCACACTGTTCAAACCACTTCGTCATCTCTGAAGATCAAAGTCCACGGACTGAATGTACTAAAGAAAACATGACAGAGATGAAATGTGCTGCAATGTTAACACTGTAACAGAGCCTTAATGAAGGCAGATGAATGGCGTGTTGACATTACAGTGTAAACAATGGATGGAGCAATGAACATTAGATATCGTCATCATCCTCTAAGTGTGTACAGAATCTATTTGAAATATTTGTCAGATTACATAAAAGTGGGTGTACCTCAACCTGTTAATGCAGCACAAATGAGTGTAAAAAGCTGAACTTCAGTTGGTACACAGTGTCCTCATTCTTGACTGGCTTTTGCATCATATGAAGCATAAATTGACCTCCTTTTGCATGGTAGTTGGGTCCTAATGTCAACTGGTTATACTGTAAATTCAACTTTCTTTAATGTCTTATATGCCCAAAACAACTCTAAAACTCTATGGGAACAAATAACAGTCTTTCAGTAGGATCATACGTAATAAAGACATGCTAAAAATAAGAGGGTAGAATTGATACGAGATATCAGATACTCAGTGAGAGAGTGAGTGTGAATGCCATAAGTGAAGTTGGTGACAAATACTCACCGGGTCACTGGTTGACTGGGAGAAAGAAGCAGCTAATCGTATGGCTCTCATAGACGCTTCCAGTTGGTGAGAGGGGAGGAAGAAATTGGGGACCTCCGCAGGCACGGCACTTAATGTATGAATGTTAAAAAAATGAACACTGAATGATGGTATTCCACAGGCCAGTTAAGATCAAAGACTCATGAGATGAAGCTGGTAAATTCCAAAAAAAGGAAATCTTAAAAAACCTATCCAATAACATCAACATGACGAGCAAGACAGTATTTGATTTTGCGCCACCCTGTGTGAATTCATGTCTTTTAATTGATTTCACATGCAATCACAGTACATCTTAAATCCACCTCATGTTCTGTATGAACACACGGTTGGTTACACTCAAGTTTTCAAAATATGTCCAGAACAAACAGTGACAGGTTGTGGCTGCCTGCCTCTGTTTGTGTGAGCACATGAAAGCCACAAAAGTACACAGAGAGCAGACTGTGAGCTTTACAACAGGGAAGAAAGGAAGGTGTATGTAAATAACAACACTAAAGTTTATTTATAGAGCACCTTTCAAAAACAGAGGTCACAAAGTGCTTCACTAAAGAAACTCCTAGTTTCTAGTTTATTGGATAAAATCCATACAAAAAGCAAAAGACTAGGAATGCATCATCTCTAATCACGTCATGTTATTGCTGGCAAAAGCCAACAGCCAAAAATATTTACTGAAAACACTCAATATGCCGCTATCAAATACTCTCAGTTGCTAGTTTATAGTAGTAGTATTACGGTAGTAATTACAGTCTAGTACAACAGCCCTGCAATAAATCCTTCTTTCATGAAATCTATAATGTTCAGTTTCGTTGACACTGTTATAGAGGGGTGCTGATTTCACTTTGTGGTCATTTTCGTTGGATGCAATTTGTGGTTCTGTTGAACTGTATTATATTATATATTAATATGAGAAACACCTGCCAGCATCACAGCTCAACAAACTGCATTTTAATTGATCCAGGTCACTTATAATGTGGCATCATGAACCCAAGATTGGGACACTGAACATGTTATGAATTCACAGACTTTTCATGAATCTTTGATCTTATGTGGCCTTCTAAAGCATGCCAATAACAGAAAAAACAGCCAGAAAGACAACAGCAAATATACATCAAGGATACGCCTGCTGTGGACTGTCTTGATTGGCCAGGGAGCATGAAGCATCATGGGTATCTGTGGTGTCCTGTGTGGTGGGTGATGAACCTTTCTCACCCGACACCTCGTTGGGGCTCTTGGCCTGTTTTGCTTGCCTCTCATCTAAAGCTTGTAGTGTCCGTTCATCATCACTATCTGTGTCTGAAACGTCGCCTGCTGATCCATTAAAACTGTTGTTTTCTTCTCGTCTGCCACATTTCTGTTGCCCACTACAGTTAGGAGTTTGCAGATTTAACATCTTCCACTTTTCGTCCTCGTCTTGCCTCGGATTCGGATCCTCTGGTTCACCCCCACTCTCCAGAGAAACCAGTTCAGGGTCCGAGAGGATGCTGGTCCAAGGGCTGGTTTTGTCTGTTAAAGAGGTCACCTCATTCAGAGGCCTTGGCTTCACCACAACCTCATCGTAATCTTCATCATCATCATCATCATCATCAGCTTCCTTGTCCTGTCTGTAACCCGTCTCATCTTCTGCTTCATCTTTGTCCGTTCCGTCTCTAACTTTGTAGTTTTGCCCGTCCTTTTCTTCCTCAGGCTCAGAGTCTGTGGGGTCTTCAGACATCTTTGGCAGTGGCGAGGGCAAAGGAATCTCTTCTTCTTGAGAATAATTCGAGGCTCTGCATGGACTGCGGATCACATGGATAGTTGGAGGGTTATCGTCTCCGACAGGGGAAGTTGTTGAGCTGCTCTGTGGGTTTGAGGGAATCGTTTCTAGGTGCTGTCCTCGTAGACCTACAGACAGAGGACAGTGAAGATTTTAGCAACACTGCTCTTGAGAAGATCAGGCTTATTTTTTCCAGAATACTATCTTTGATTGTCAGTTATCAACAAGTGTTTTTAAGAATTGCTTTTTCATGGGTTGGTAATGTCTAAAACCACAACTTGACAGTGGTGTTTGTGACTTTAAAGTCATCATTAACCAATGTTGTCCGTGTCCCAATTGAAAGAAATTATCTAAAAAGTAGTTAATCAATAGAACAAAATCAGCAGCCATTTTGATGATAAATACATCACCTTGGATGTTACACTGGGCACTATTATCACTATTTTCTAATACTTAATAGGCAAAACAATAAATTGATTAATCGAGAAAACAATCAGCAGATTAATTGATAGTGAAAATAATTATTTTCAGCCCTAAAGTACCATATAATAACTATAAATAGGATGGATACTATCAGAGTGATAGCAAGCAACACAGCGTTGAATTTATTCTGTTGGTACACATTCAGCACCAGTCGGTCCTATGAGGCCTGTGACAGATGAAGACAGTGATGCCTCCACTTACGTGTAAAGTGTGCATGCTACACAGTAGACTTTTGTCTGCAATGACCTCTGGGTCTAAAGCCAAGGTTGGGTAAACTAGAAAGAAACTCTACATGCCAAGAATGATCTTTAAATGGCAAAATGAATATTGGACATTGTAAAAGAAATGTACCATCCATCGTATGATTTTTAAATGCTAAATTTATGTATTCATTAAATACTATTGATAGAAAATGCTGCATTTGCTGCTTGTTGACTCGTAATTCAGACCCATTAGTGGATCCTCTTTAGCATGAGAAAGAGCTCACCAGTGATGATACTGTTGACTTCTCCAACTAACTGGCTGGACTTGAGAAGAAGGTGACATGTGTCCGTGTCCCTCTGTTCCTCATGCTTGGTGTGACAGTCCTGCTCACTCATGGATGGAAATGTGGGAGTTGAAAGCTTACGACTGAAGTATCTCTGGATGTTGTCGAGCTCACTTAATTTTTTCCTGTAAAAACGTTGTCGTTAAAGCTTGGGCTTTAAAAACATGAAAGCAAAGCAGTGATATTGGACTGTGTCTGAGGAATGATACCTGAGCGTTGAAAACAGGAACGAGCTGGAGGGATTGAGGTCACCACCACTGTTGCTACAGACAGAATGAGGCGCTGTTTGCTCCTGCAGGCTCTGATGATAAAGACGCACTTTGTCCATGTGCTCAAAATGGCGATCGCTGTCACTGGGCCTGAACAGTTGAAAAGACGATGAATAAATATAATGACAAACTGTGGAAGCTTATTTTTTCAGTAAGCAGGGAAATTAAAACAATGCCGAAATGGAAAATATGTAATTCATCTACAAACCTTTCAGAGAATATCGTGCCTGTATGGTCAGGTGACGAGATCTTTTGCTCAGGGTATCGGCTGATGTGAGAAGGGAAGCTGCTGTATGTGGCTGTGGTTTGGTAGCTGAGAGGGAATGCCTGAACTAAAGCCTGTCAATAAAACACATTCACTGGTATTAGTCTGTAAAAATTTTCTAATTTATTTTTTTAAATAAACTATAAAAGGCATAGTGTGGGTATGAATACTTCTCTCTCACCGATGAGTTTTTGGCAGTTTCTTCATTCACAGATTTTCTCTGTCCTCTGAGATCTTGGACCGCCTTTAGTGGAGTAATGGACACTTTGAGCTGGCCGTGACACTGACCACTGAAGTCTGTGATGTTGTACCAACCACACACTGACTGGAAGCCACAGAGTAAAGGGGACAGGTCTACAGAGGCAAATCCAATCACCCTCTCCATTTCTATGAAAGTAAAACAACCCAAGAGTGAATAAATGTATCAAACAGATCAACGTAATATACATCATAAAGTGAAACTGCTTCCTGTACCTCCTTTGTGCCAGACTTTGAACACCAGAGATTGTTGTGGATCAACTAGTAGCTGCTTTGAAAGTCTGTAAATTAGAAAACAAATCATCAGCCTGATATTTGATACGTGTTTCAGTGTACTACAGATATCCTCCAACAGCAATGTCTCTATCTAGAAATCATGAACAGGTTACTCAAGATAATCCACAAACCTTGTTGTGAGCAATTGCATGTAGGAACTATTTTCTATTGAACAACACCGTATCGCCACGCAGAAGGAAATGTGCATCTACTCATGGACAAGAATTCGTGTTTGTTACAGGGCAGGATGTAAACATTAATGTGTCCTCCTCCGCTGTGCTGTAATGTTAGCTAGCTTAGTTAGCTAACCTCATTCAGGAGTAGATGCACGCTTCCCTCTGAGGGACAATAAGGAAAGAAAATAGCTCCTACATGAAACTGTTCACAACAAGGTCTGCGGATTATCTTGAGTAACTCGGTCATGATTCCTTTAAAGAGACATTGCTGTTGAGCATCACAAGCAAAGTGCCATCTAGTTCCATGACTGTATATTTGGGAGAATCAGATGTCTCTACAGTCGATATCTCCAAAACTTGGCAGCTCACACCAAAACAATCTAAAAGCACCATAGGTAAGAAAAATATGTATTTTTGATTTTGGGGTGAACTGTCCCTTTAAATTAATGCCTTTGCTATAACTTGACCTGCACTCGTGTTGATGGTCCCACACAGGGCAGTCAGTGTTGGCTATGACAGCTGTGGACGCTGGTTCAGGAGAGTCAGCAGTGACGTATGAAACACAGCAGCATGGTGACCCTTCACTGCGCTCTGCTAGAGGACAGCCTGCCAGAGACACACAACACACACACATCAATATTCACTGCATGTTTGGTTTACAAAAAGAAGGGGAAAAAATTTCAGTTACAAGCTCGCCTCTCAGATTGAGGTGCATCGCCCGGTCCACTGCAACAGTCACAGGGAAAGATTCATCCACGCTCGTTTCTGTGTGCCGCACAGATGTGATGTCTGGAGTTGCTCTGGAGGATTTATTGTTGTGTCTGCTTTGTGATTTTTTGGGTGTAGTGGGCAAGGGGGCTTGATCTTCTTCTTCCACCTCTTCTGATAAGAGCTCTTCCTGGTTGTCAGAGTCCATCTGGCTGGCAGCTCCAGCAGAGTCCTCCACAGGGAAAAAAACGGTGATGTGCACTCTGAGAGCAGCCCCTTGTAGATCTGCTGCTGAGCGTCTGAACAATGGATACACTCCTGTAAAACCACAAAACTGTGATTACTCTCAGAAATACAGCCACTAATAATCGTTAGATGACAAAAAATAATAATAATCATTTCTTACCACTGAGAGTAAGCTTCTGCTTGGATGTCTTTGCAAAAGAAGACAGATCGACAAACGCTGAACCCACCAGTCGGTCTGTGTCTCTGGGCCTTGGGGCTTTGTCCTTTGTAAACGCAACCCACACCTGAACCTCCAACCTTTCCTCTTGGAGATACCACATCAAAGGCTGAGTGCTCCTCAGCTCCACAGTTCTACTTCCCTGGAAAGTCACTGTGGCCTGGCCTTCCTCCCCACCTTCCTGAACAGATGGGTGTTTCATCTGGGAGCAGAAGGCATCCTGGTGGTAGAACTTGTACCTAAAGTAACAGTAGGTGGAGCGCTGAAGCTCAGTGTGGCCTGGCAGAAGCAAGCAGTGGACAGGTATCCACACTCTCGGCATAGAAAAAGTCAAAGACATTTTTTTCATGCTTTCTGTCCAGGCTTCTTCATCATCTTGTACTTCATACTGGGCTATGTCCCAGCCCACACCCTGAGCAGCTTTAATGACTCTTTCCCTGTCTGAGTGGTGGGCGAAGTTAACAGAGATATCGAGGCCTCCAACCAAGATGTGCTGGTGCTGAGAAGAACCCGTTTCCTGAGGTATATACACTCCAAACCATCCAGAGATACCTTTATGTTTGGAAAAAGAAACACAATGACGTTGTGTTCATCAGAAAGTCTAACTGACCCAGCAATCAATAAGTGCAGCATACCTGTTCTTTTCTGGATGAGATCAGCCAGTGGTATTTTCACTGTGCCCAACATCACATCTTTAGGCTTATTAGTGAGCATTGCTGCAAAAAATAGCACAAAACAAAGTAACTTTCAGACAAATATATATA
>JBBPCS010000023.1:6512218-6528601 GCA_037974645.1 Hollardia meadi
ACAGACATGTTGAAGGATGCCAACCCATAGTGCCTGCAAAAAATTAAAAATGCCCTATAAAATTCAGAATGAACTTATAAAGAAAAAATAAATAAATCATGTACTTACAAGAAACTGCTCGGTTGTGAATTCTTACTTTTGTTCAAGGCCCTGAATTTCTGTGGCCTCTGCAATGACATCCAGACACTCATCTCTGTAAAGAATAAGCACAGCATGTTCTATACATCACACATGGAGATACAACAATAAACATAAAGTTTGAAAACAAAAACTATTAATCATCAACTTTTTGTTGGTAATATAACATGTTAGGGCAGCACAATAATTTAAATGCAGTGACTTGCCTGTGACAAACGGTCACGGTGACAAACTCTAGAGTGGCATCAGCAGGCATCTGTACGGACAGGCAGGAAGTGGAGAGCCCAGGAAGGTCTGGAGCTAGCAGAGTCTCGGCTGAGACACAAGGCTCTGGTGGGCACGGTGGCAACAGTGCAGGCGGGGTTGGGAGCCATGCCACAGCCTCAATACGACAAGCAAGACACGCAAGGGTAGACGCCACCTAGTCCTGGAGGAGGTGCGGGCACGCGTCGAGGAGGAGCAAACCAGCAGGATGGTGGGCATGCAGAGGCAGGGAGCATAGACAAGGTGGGAGGGAGCGCTGGAGAGGAAAATATCCTGGACTGACATCTGGCAGGCAGAACCACAGCGCATCAAGTTCATGGTCTAAGCTGTATATGATGTCCTACCTAGCCCAGCAAATCTCCACACCTGGGGCAAGAGTGAGTGTTTAGCATGTCCTCTCTGCCCTGGAAAGGGTTCGCTGGAGCACGTCCTCAGTAGCTGCCCAACAGCCCTCGGAGAGGGCCGCTACCGCTGGTGACACGACCAGGTGCTCAAGTCAGTGGCGGAGGTCATCTCTAAAGCCATGGTCAACAACAAGTACGCCCGCAGCCAGAGGAACATCGCCTTTGTCAGGGCTGGAGAGCAGCCCCAGCCACAGCCTACATCAGCAGCCGGCCTGCTCACCTCAGCGTTGGACTGGGAACTGCGAGTAGACTTGGGCAGGCAGCTCAAGTTCCCAAAACACGTTACACCAACTCCTTTGAGGCCGGACGTGGTGCTAACATCTGCCTCTTCAAAGCACAGTCCCCTGGGAGGACCGCATGGAAGAGGCTAATGAGCACCAGCGGCCCAAGTTCCATGAGCTGGTGGAGCAGTGCCAGAGGAGCGGCTGGAAAGCTTGCTGTGAGCCAATTGAGGTGGGATGTAGAGGCTTTGCTGGCCACTCATTGTGCAAGGTCTACACCCTACTTGGCGTCACAGGAGCTGCCAAAAGGAGAGCCATCAAGTCTACCACAGAGGCTGCAGAGAGGGCCTCTAGGTGGCTTTGGATCAGGAGGTCCGAACCATGGGCCAATACTGCTGGGACACAAGCCAGGGTCTGATCAACCCTGGCTGGGTCGCCTGAGTGAGGGTGACCGATGTTGCAAGACCCGAAACACCCGATGACCTCAGGAAACATCACTGATGATGTGTCCCAGCGCATCCTTGAATGTATCTTTAAATCAATCTACCCTGTTTGTCAGATGCCTGGTCATGATACTGGACCTGAAATTCTAAAGGATTACTGTGACACACACATTAATTTAATCACTGTATGTCATAGAAACCCTGAACTGGAGAATCAGTATTTTTACTTAAGCACTTGAATTTAAGCTTAAAATGTTTATGACATGGCCCCCCTTTCTGTGTGGTGTTTTTAAACCTGAGTAGATTTTCAAACTTAAAACGAACTTCAAACAACAAACGCCAGTCTCTCGAGCCCGAGTAGTGCAATCAATGTACTCCTTCAAATTAAAGTTGAGTTTTATTATTATTATTATTATTATTATTATTATTATTATTATTATTATTATTATTATTATTATTACATTTAAACGCAAGTGGCATTGGGTAGTGATATGCTGTAAAGTATATCAAGACAAACTGTGGAATTTACAGATAACCACATATTTCCCCACAAAAGAAATGCTTAATTCTTTTATAATTATCTTAATGTCAGAAATGCACAATAATGCACAACAAGGTAGATTTTGTCATCTATGGATATCTGTTCAGCATAGCTCCCTTCTTATGGGAAATGCAAATATAAAATCACTACATATACATATATATATATATATATATATTCCTTTTATACATATTCAGTATAAATTGCATATTTGGTGCCCCAAAGGAGACAGTGGATTGAGGGTAACACTCTTTATTCTTATTATTTTATTGGATATTTATATTGTCACCATCATACGGTAAATTATTTAAAAAGAAACAAAGATGAGACCTGTAACACAGTCAGTTCCTAATAACTTTTGTCTAAACACTACAAGTATGTCCATTCAAGCAACAATTTTATTGTCAATAAAGCACAGAGGATTACAGAAGGCCGAAGGAATTAACTTGCCTCCAACCTGGTCACACAGTCAATCATAAATCCTGCATGATCAGAGCTGCATGCTTCTTTAGAAAATGCCAGACCTTATGATACCTTAAATGTACTCACTCAATTGAGTAATTTTTATTGATGCTGCTGGCACAGAAATACAGTAACAGCCTGGTTTATGTTTAACAGCAGTGCCTCTAAAAGCTAAAATGTTGACAAGGCATCCACTAAAGACGGCACCACAGGTTTAACTGATTCATGATTAATTCTTCTTCAGAGATTATATTTAGCTATTCTTATGTTGTAATAGTCTGTAATTCTTTGGATTAGTATAGTATTATTGTTCACTTCATTTATGTATGAAGGCAGTAAATATTTTAGCAGGGTTTCTGCAGGGAATCATTAAGTTAAATTTAAGTCATTTATAATAACATATGTCATTTAATACCTGTCTGATCATTATTGTATGTTAGAAAACCAGTAGAGATGATAAAGCTTAGAATTGTTTATTATTATATCACGTTTTCTCAGAACTTCTCATAACACAAATTTATAATAATATAATTACCCTGCTAAGTGTCATATAATGGAATGAGAAATTAACTAATTAAAAATGATTTAATCAGTTAAATAGAAATTTGCAAAAATCAACACTCAACATTTACAAGAGAGTGAGCGTATAATATGAAGTAGTGTCACTGATTGCTGCAGGTGTCTGAAACCCCACAAAAAGGATCGAACAGCCTCTTACATGCAATAATCACACTTTAAGTTTATAATTCTTTACAGATCTCAGCCCACAATCACGAACAAAAACATGTTATAACTAACATTACACCTATAGCAGGGAAGGAAAATAAAGGCTTTGTAAATGCTATTTTTACAATAGCTCAGTCAAAACTAAATCAGCCAGTTCAAAAATCAGACAAGTTGTCCCGCAGCTTGCCTCTGACACAGGGTTTGACTTTGTTTGAACAGCAGAGGAATGCTTTCCCAATGTAGCCCCTGAGACTCTGATCTCGAAATCCGTAGATGAGCGGGCTGAGAAAGCGTGGAATTAGGATGAAACAGAAGTAATTGAAAAAGGCAATGTCTTCTGGAAGCCATTTGGCGTGCAGCACTATGAGGGTTTCAGTGATGGGGCTGGTGAAGGCCAACATGCACAGCAGCAGCTGAAAGCCGTGTAGCAGTACAGTGTGCATGGCTTTGCTCACAGACACACTATCTTGTCTGAGCTTCCTGGTTTCAAGCAGGATTCTCATGTATGTGAAGAGGATGATGACAGCCACTACTGCAAAGAAGAGAATACTTACAGCAGCTTTGAACAATGTCTGAACTGGAGATGAGTTGACAATGGTAGCTTTGCAAAGCACACGGGTAGAGAGGACATCCACAGCTGGATCATGTTCCCCAATTGAGTAGTCAATGATAGGGAAGATAGAACTGATGAGCCACAGGGACAGAATAATAATCCAGATACGGTCTGAGCGCCAGGCGGCTGGACACTGTAGGGGATAGAAGATGGCAACATAACGCTCCAGTGACATGGTGGCCAGGATTAAGGGTGTGTTCTGGAAAGTGGCAGTGGAAATGAACAGCAGGGGAACACAGTAGACCAGAGAAAATTTCACCTGGCCCATGACAAAGAGGAAGAGCAGTACAGAGGACAAGAGCTGTAGGGTGTCATTGATCAGCATGTAGGCAAACAGGATGTAACGTGAGGTGTCCAGGAACTGCCTGTGACATGCAAAGATGTGCAGCATGACAGCAATGCAGTAGAGGAAGATGCAGAAGAAGGGGATAACTACACACACCTTGATGACCACAGTCAGACTTTTGTGGGAAGTTGCATTACCTGGAAATTCAGTCAAATTCTGCATTTTTTTCAAATGTGAACTGGAACAAAACTGTTAAAGAGAAAATAAGTTAAAGGTCTATTCAAGCTAAAATACAACCTCAAAAATACATAAATGTTTGGTGTAAGACATAATAAGACATAATATATTATTTTGTCTTTCCAGACATTTGCATATGTGAATACACATCCAACAATCAGAATAAAAGAGCACTCCTCTCACCTAGGAATGTGTTCATCAGTCAGAAGAGTTGATCAAGTCTTATAGGTTTCTGTTCTTCTTATCATAAAACATGTCATCAGTGAACAACAGCTCTGGGATGTTCTTCCCCTTTATCTGAAGTGTTTGACTGAAGTCTCCAGTGATACATTATTTACATGCTATCGTCATAAAGCAACAACAGATTTTTGTTGAGTGATCTGCTTTTTGTTTTACCGTGCACGCCACTCAAAGAATTGGCAATCCACATTGACAATCAGTCATTGTAGCCAACATTAGCTATCCAGCAACATACTGTATATGATGTCAATCTTGAGTGTTAGTAAGTTCACTTATACAATATGGTAAAAATTTTACTTGAGGTACATGTGCCTTTTGGAAGTAGCCTATTTTCATTTTATGCTACTTATAATACTTTATAGGTACTTCCACAAACATTTGTCTTAAATTATATCGTATCAGGAACATTTTGCAACAAGCTAGCATGATGAAGAAATTAGAAGAACAATTTCCTAATAATTAATTAATGGTTGTAAATGGCAAAGCAGTTAAAACACTCAACACAGCCCATTTAACACTGCATCAATAATTTTGGCCACTAGGAGGCAAAATACCCCCTGAACAGTCACACAGTCCCAACGCACTAACATTCTAACACGCATGCTAACTTGTTAGCTACAAACGGTCACCTACTTACTTACACTTTCAGTAGACAAGGAGCAACATTACCTTCCCACACAGGGCGACGTTATGTCCTCATGATGAAGGTAAACTGTATATTTACTCTTCTTTGAGATTTGGTTGATTTCCACTAACTCCTGTGTAAAATATCTGGCTCTCTGTTAACGTTAGATGTTACTTAACTGTTGTGGTGGTGCTGTATGTATGCTAATGTATGCTAAATGAGACTTTGCTGTGCTCTAGAAGCCCAAATATATTTCTTGAACAAGGTTTAATTAGAGTTAGTTAGTGGTGTCAGTGAGCAAGTTAAAAAAAAAACCCAACAAAACATTATTTTGGCTGAGCATCTCAGAACAGCCAAAAATAATTTTCCTTTTATATATATACAGAGGGCACTGTAGATTGTTTTAGACTATGACATTCAAAGCATAGTATGAGTCATAACCAATCAAATGCAACAGCAAAGAGATGCAGATAATTTTCTGCGTAATTTCCTGTAATGTCAGTATTTTTAAAAATTTAATTTAATTTATTTATATATATATTCTTTTGCCTCTGTCCAGCCTTTTCCAGCTGGACATGAAACAAGTGAGCTGGGTCTCTTGTCAGTAAAGTGATGTCTTCTTTGAAGAACTGCCTGTGGTGATTTCTAGTTATTAGTAATGGTTGTCTTAGTTTCACTAAGATAGTTTAGACTCGTCTGGAGTTAGGCCAGTCCTAGTTTTGCTGAGTTTTATCTAATGCAAGCAAGAGAGTTGATTCTTCTAATTTGTTGTTTGCTATTAATGTTGTGGAGTGCAAAATAAGGACGAGTAATGAAGACATCATCATTCATTTTCATTTGTCCAAGAAAGCTGTGCCGAGTCTGACTGACGAGTTGGCAGAAGTACTGAGCCCCCCACAATAAGAAGCCACATCATCCCAGCTCTGCTACAGGCCTGTCCTGCGCTGAGATTTTTATGCTACTGTTAGCTTTCTTACCAGTCAAGTGTCCTAACTGTTGATACTTCCAGAAGTCAAATCTTTTCTGCCCAAGAGAAGGGAGCTGGGCGTTTGGACACGATTGCTCATTCAGCCATTGTTTTAAGTTTAAAAGTAGTCTTAATTTACCCAATATTCAGTGCAAATTAGTCCTACTTATGATAGTCAAGAACTAGACCAGTGTGTGCAACAAATGAATTCAGAAGACATCTATATGAAGTCTGACAATTAGTTTGATCTAAGTCACAGTGATGTCACACAGTTAATTACTAATTGGTTAACCAACAGGAATATTTTGGAGTGGTTACGCAAGTCAGACTTTAGGTTCATTTGCAAACACACACACACTCCGCTTATAGCTTTAGCTTATAGTCTGATGTAAATAAGGAAGCACGCTAAATGAAGCTCGGTGTGGGAACATTTCTTTCAGAATGGGAACAGAGTCAAGTGTATATTTTGAGATGCTACTCATCAGTTTAGTAGTAGTTCTAACACTATGTACCACATAAATTCTGTACCTTATTAAAAACACAAGCACCCGGTTGCCATGTCTATGAGTGACAGATTCAAAGAGTTAAGTTTCGTTTGTTACCTCGTCCCTGAGTATGTTATGCCATTGAGAGCTACTGAACGCAGTGAAAAACACTTTGAGGGAAAGAAGGATGAGCACAAATTCAAGCTAGCCAAGCTAGCTCTGACCACCAACGGCTGGACAGCTCTCATAAACGAAAGCTACATCACAGCTACCTGTCAGTGCTAACTGGGAGTGTACTCCTTACTCAAAGCCTCTCTGTCAAACACACGTCAGGCACCCTTTCTGAGTGAGTGACTAAATAAAAGCCTCTTGTATTTCACACCATTTTGCATTTTTTAAAATTAAAAATTAACTGCTTATTTAATAGTTAATGGGTCTAAATTGCTAATGTGGAATTAACTGAAACTGACGTCCCTATAGTGATAGTCTATCTTGGTGAAACTGTGTACTATGTCTACTGTCAACATTTAATATGTTGAGCAGACTACCAAATGATGGCCCTTACATTTATGACTGTTTTGCTCTGTAAGGTTTTATGAATTGGACAGAATTTTAGGAAAATGTTCCATATCTCCTTGCAGGCTAATAATTTTGATCTTAACTGTATATGTAACATGTTACAAATCGCATGCATATGTGAAAACTATGCGAACTGACAAAGAACAGATACATGCAGAAAACTTTTTATCTCCACAACATACAAACACAGCTATATGTGAAAAATACCCCAGGATTCTATTTTTTACTGAGATTGTGACACTGATTTTCAAGCCCCCTTTTGCCTGTACGTTTATGATAACATTTATGTAGCAAAATGAAACGTGTGTAACTGTAACGCGTTACATTTAAGTTGACTTTCTGCGACTATTACTACTTAGTAAATTGCTCTGGATGAGAAACAAGAAAATGTGCAAAACATAAACTACAGATTTATTATTTTATTATTTTATTTTACTTTCAACTACAAGTTGTAATACTGATGTTAGGTCATGCGTCTGTGCTTAATATAACCTGGATCTAATTTCACAAAATGTGTCATAAGTTTTTCTGTCAGTAACAATGCAGTACTTCAACCACATATTCCAGATTTGTAATTTAGAGCACATGTGAGGTTGTTCAGGTGTTTATTAACTGCAGTGCAAAAGATAAACAAACACCTCAAAAAATACAGATCTGACACAGAACAGGTGGATGCACTGCATTATCTTTTTTGACAGTGTTCCAATGTCACAGTCTTACACAACGTTACTGAAGTCAGTAATCACACTAGAGAGGTAACTTGAAACAACATCCATATTGTCTTGGAATAGGCTGAGATGATGAAACCCATAATGAGATGTTTCTGTAGTTAAATGACATGCAAGGCTGAAATGAGTACTTATCTCCAGAGCACGTCTTGTATCCCCCGTTTAGTAATTAACAGACTGGCTAATGATTAACGTAAAGCTCCTGAGTCTAATTGTGCAACCTGAAGTTTCCATTTGTTTGGCAAACAAGTTGACTCTGTTGAGAGCAGCTCACTGGGGCTCGTCAGCTCTTTACGCAGATTTTTGCGTCAGTAATCAGGACTGGAGGGGATTGGACCAAAATCTGTGTCCAAAACAAACTCTGCGTCTGAACTCCAGGGGATGCAACCTCAGCAAAAGACTTGTTTGCAGGCTGTCAGAAAGAATGAACGTTATTGCCAGACTTTTGGCAACAAGATTTTTAGTGAAATATTAAATAACGTGGACAAGTGACAAATACAACTAAGCTATTTCAAATAATAATTTTAAAAAAAAAACAGTTTAAGTACAGGTACAGTTTTAAGCACTGTGTGTAATAAAATTGTCCTGCTATTACAATATAGGCTGCCTGAAAGTAAAATGTTTGTCATGTTTGGTAGAAACAAACATATTTTGCCTACAAAAAATAGCGCTCCAAGTCATCCATCATGCTGTTCATAAGGAACTTAGAGAGTATTCTTTAGTATTGTCCAGCAGGTGTTCCTCACTTCTATGTGTGCATGTTCTGTTCCTGTAGAATAATATGTTACTGTGCAAATCTGCCTTTAGGTGTGAAGGTAAATGCCTGTCTAGATGCTTTTTTTCATCCATTTTTTTTAATGCACAATTAAAACTTGAAAAAACTCCAAATATGGCCAGAAAGTTTTTACGCTTGGCTAGGGTGGTACGTATTGTGATAAAGGGTTCACCATTCAATATGTTGCATTATATTGTGATACTGCAAGCAAGGCAATATATTGCAATTTAAAAAAAAATAATCTAATTTTAGGAAAAATGTCATTGCATGAAGAACATATCACCATATGCATAAAATTTGGGTAAAAACATTCTACTTTTTTGCAATCAGAACATGGGTTCTAAATTTTATTTATCACAGTCCCTGTAGAAAACAAATGAAAAGTATTTATTACAAAGCAGTAGTGTTTTTGAGAATCGATATAGTACCACAAAACATAATAAGTGCATCTGTACACTTGGCTATCACCCCTATGCTTGGCTGAGGTGCAAAAGTTGGTGTATCAATAAAAGCAATAGTAGTAAAAATAAGAGCAGTACAATGTTTTATTTTGAGTGCATGTCCTGCAATCTGACTATTACACATCGATGTCGATGCATAAGCAGTACAGTGCATGAAAGTACAAATTTTAAAACACCCCAATAATTAGCGCAGTCTTAACCCAAAGTATTTAAACTAAAAAAGTTCATTTTCAAATAACAATAATCCTTATTTCTTTTAAAGATTTACTTTGTCCTGAACTACAAATGGTCCTCTTACTCATGCACACACATAATAGTCCAAGAGAGACAGAGAGAGAGAGAGAAGTCTGCACGTAATATCTGCCTCTGTGGGCTTTTCCAGATAAAGCCAAATACGCACATTTGCAGGCAGAGTCAACAGATCAATGCCTTTTACGCAATGAAATGATGCTCAGGCCTTACAAATACCCACAGGGTATGACAGTTGGTCATCGTCGAGGAGACTGAAAGCAGCGAAAGATTATTTATCTGATTTTACTAAGACAAGGCAACAGGACGGCAGATTAGTTTGAATTGCAGAAAACAGAAAACCTCAGATCAGCAACTCATATCGTATAAAAAAACATTCAAATACCTTGAGTGCTGCAGTTAATCTTCAACATGCAAGCTGTTCGTCAGTGTTCAGTGTGTGCTGGCCGCGCACATCTACGAAATCAGATGGACATTTCACTGCTGCGGACCAACAAGACTGTGCTCAGGAGAGGAGCAGCCTGTATCCGTTTCCGAAGGTATGTTATGTATACTAGGCAATGCCATATCATATATTGATATTTTTTCCCCTTGTGTTTAATCAAGCTTTTAAAAATTACAGCTTACATGAATTCTTTATATTAACTTCGGCTTCTCAGACATCAGCTGGCAAATTCAAACCATAACTCACAGCACTACAAAACATTACGCCTTTTGACCTTTACTCTAATAACCTGCCTTATATTCTGTCATAATTTTCCTACAGCAGTTCTGAGAGTGTTCTATTCAGCAGCAGGATGTCTGGAGTCCAGAAGTTTGTGGAATGGACAGATACTGCACACAAGAGAAGTGTTGGCAGTGGGCCACATTTTACACAGGTGGGTCAGTCTCTTCTGCTGGAGATAGTATAACATAATACGTGCACCAAAATACTGATTTTTTTCCCCCCTCTGTTTGTAGCAGGTAGCAAACCTCTCTCATGACTCCCTAATCAGAAGAGCAGCCTCATCGGTGACAGACAGTTCAAGTACTTTCCTCTCACAGACCACCTTGGCTCTCATAGATGCCCTTTCAGACTATTCAAAGGTAGGTTTTCGTCTTATGTGAAACATTATGGCTACATTTTATCATGTAACGTGAAGGCACATCACCACAATACTGAGTTCATTAACGTCCACATTATTAAGTGAAAATGGGCATAGACCTGATGCAATCATCATCATGATTTGGATCTCTTTATCCATGTATAATTTCAAGGTGAAACTAATTCCTCTAAGAAATGATAGAGGCGTAAATCTGTTCTAATCTCTAATAAATCTACTCTATGGAGAATAGTAAAACTTGAACAATCATACGTCATCAATCACATATTATTGCCATAATGTCAGTTGGAGAAAAACTTTAATGTTTTTTTTTTTTTTTTTAAATGACCCTGTCCTGTTCCTGAATGTCTGTCCTCCCTCTGTTTGCTAACAGGCTGTTTACACACGCATTGCTGTCCAGAGACGGTATTTAGCCTCTTTGGGTAAACTGACCCCAGCAGAGGAAGATTCGCTCCTGGAAGTGATCAATAGCCAGCGTGCACAGGTTAGTTTGTGCTGCTCTTTTGCAGAAACATTGAAAACAAGCCTAAAGCTACTCTGGCATTCTGTTTTTTTCTCTTTAAATCAGAATTTACTTTTGTAACGACAATAAAAAAAGACACATTTATTATATTAGGTTTGCCTCATGTCTTTTTACTAACAGGTTAGTGACAGACTCGATGAATGCAGACGTTTTGAGTCAACCTGGGTCAATGCTGTCAACTTGTGTAAAATGGCAGCTGAGGCAGCACACACTTCAGGTGAGCTAAATGTGTGCCTCACTACAGCTTTATATTTACTATACTATTATATACTATTATATTATTATATACTACGGCTTAATATCATGCTAAAATACCACTGTATTTATAATGATAAGTAATAAATTAATGATTAAAATCCAATTCATCTACTGTCCATGATACACTTTGGAAAGTGTACAGATCAGATGTTGTCACTATAAAAATGGTGTTAGTGAGCAGGAGTTTATAGAATTATAATATTTGAACTTAAGTTGGCATCAACCCTTGAATGTTCTCAGCAATTTGACAAAATGCATGTTTGCATCTGTGTTTTTCCAGGAGCCGAGCAGGCGTCTATCATGGTGAGGACAAACATTCAGGTGGCCCAGTCACAGGTGGAGGAGGCACGGAAACTGTCAGTGGATGCCGATAAGAAGTTGGCCGAGACCAAAGTAGAGGAGATCCAAAGGATGGCCGAATATGCTGCATTTCGAGAAGATAATGAGGAGCATGAGCTGCATGAGGCTTATCTACGAGAGGACTAAGACAAATAGACAGAGATATTAGGAAACAGTAAAACAAAAAAAACCTTTATACCTTTTTTTTCCTACCTTTATTGTTTCTATTGAGCCTGTAAGATGAAACGTGTTTGCAATCAAAATTTTAAAAGGGAATTAAATGAACTGCGAACAATTTGAAATTCTTTGCTATTGCATAAATCATTATTTAAGACTATTTATTTGATTAGTTCATGTCATCTGCTTTTGGAGCTTATGGAAAATGATTATTGAGTCTTGTAGTATATATTGAATGTCATTAGGGCTTATCCCTGCAGCAGATAATTATGTTGTTTATTGTATCTTTTATTGTCACTAAGGTCACAATAAATATATTATTACAGCAAATAAATTAAATAAATCTGTGTATTTGATTTAATATATGTGTTGGTGGGTCCTTTTACAATATCAAGTTATCCTAAATAAGTGAGATATTCCTTAGTGGTTACTAATGACAACTGTCACTACTGTTGTCTAATAATAAATGAAATGTTAGCTTCACACCAAACTGCCATGACTACCCTTGTGGGTAGCGGGCCCACAAGGCCACAGCCTTATGTTGCTTTTTAGGCCACCAAGCTTGCATGTGCTTCTGGAGAGGCAATGAAAGCTCCTCACCCTTAAAAGTTGATGATTCTCGTTAGGAGCAATTATTTTAAAACAGGAGAATATGTGGTGATTAACATTAAGAAGCAAAACTGATTATTGGTTGACCAAACATGACCATTTAATAGTTGGTGTCATTCACTGCTGTGTGCGTGTGTACTGTACATTCTCTGTATGTTTTGCAAAGTTGTTTACATTTTTTACTCTAAACATAAGATGTATGTAAAATGCTCATTAAACATTACTATTAACTTTAATATTATAAGTGCAGATAAGAAATATGAGGCACAGCAGTTGTTTTTTTGTTGTTACAATCCCCTATTAACAGGTATGTCATTTTTGTTTCTAGGTTTGGATGCTCTTGGAAGGGTCTATAATAATTCTTACAAGTAACTTAACATGAGAGGCAAAAAAACCTGAAACCATAGTCACATCAAATTAACAATGATGTAAGAATAAAAAAGCAGTCTTGAAATTGAGTTTTCTCTTCCAACTGTGAGAAAAAGTGCTCGTAATCTTTTGCACACTCCCACTGTTCTGTTTAAACTGGTGTCCTAAAGCTTCTCTGCAGAGAGAGCAAAAAGAAGTAAGGCAGTTAGAAATTATAATTTTTTAAATATCCATTTTAATTTCTCACTAAATTAACTGATATGCCTTTTAATACAATTTCAATGTCAATACAACATTCCATTCCCTAATTTTAACCATTTTTAAATGCCATGCTTTGTGCACCTCATGGATCTCACTGGTGAAAATAAACAATTTCTAGAGGGTAATATTACTACAGTGATTTTAATATGTCAATATTTAGTTTATACAGTAGCTAACTCATTGTAGGCTAGTGCATGATATTTTTTAATCTTAAATAAGCCTATCTTTAATATTCCCATGGATTTCTTGTATATTGTATTGCTGTATTTGTTTATTTTTTTTAGAATTTTAAATGCTCAAATGTACTAATATTTACGACACATATACATTGTATACAAATTGACAGTGCCACTATCAGCATGTGGTTCTTAGATTCTTTCCATTAGAGGACATTCCAAAATTAGCAATAAACTTTTGGAATTACCAACAGGTGATTTTGGCTTCATTTTTATACAGTGGAAGGTAGTGGAGGCGCGTCGTCCATCTTTATTTATGTCTATGGTCTGTACGTACTCATGTCTCATTCTTGTGAACGCAATATTTCAGGAACAATTTCAAGGAATTTCTTTAAATTTGGAGCAAATTAGGGCTGCACGACATATTGTTTCGGCATCAATATCGCAATGTGCCCATGTGCAATACTCAAATTGCCGGACATGCAATTTGCAAGTAAGGCAAATTAACTCGAACACGTCATGTTACAACTTTTTTTTGCTTCTTGATACAACAGGAAAAGTCACAAGGTTCTCATTTCCATGACAAATCTACAAGAAAATCTATCTTATAAACCTCTTTATCCACCACGTAGATGAGGGCTGCACTGAAGTGTTGGTTTGCGACATTAAAGTGTATAACAATGTAAACATTGGGGGCAGTATCATCATCATATTTTTCCTTTTCTTATTTTTTATTTGATTTAAAGAAATTGTGGAACAATCCATATAGAACAATTACAGACTTGTGGACAGAAAAAAGGTAAACATAATGATTAGGGCTGCATAGAATTTAAAAAATCATGATACCAATACCAATACTGGTACCCTTAAAGGGATACCGATACCAATAGAGAATTCGAATGGAAGCCACCAGTTGCATAAAATACTACTAGTGAACTGCCATCTCAGTCAAATACACCATGTTCAATTTCACCACACCATAGACTGTATGGGTTGCAGCTGCCTTACAGCTGCTCTAGTGGGTCAATGATGCGTCACAGTAAATGAAAGAATGGTTGCAGTGAACCATAGAAACAGTAATTTTTCTAGAATTAAATTCAAATCACAACACCAATTCATCAAGTGAAACCAGTCTGCACATTTTTTACACAGTGAAATCGAAAAGGGAGATTGTATTTCAATGCAAGAAAAAACTTTTCATCCCTCAAGCCATAAATGAGGGGACTCAGACATCTTGGAGCAAGAATAAATGTTACATAATTAAAGTACCTGACACGAATATATAATGTATAGTCAATCTGAAGCACAGCAGCTTCTATGAACGGGCACCACAGCTGGATGAGACAGAGGAGCAGCTGGAAAGCATGAAGAATTACAGTTCTGAGCCCTTTCCATGATGACTTTTTATTCTCTCCTGATGCAGCTTTGGCCACTTTCATTATTTTAACATAAGAGAAAATGATGGTGATAGACATGATTAAGAAGTAGCACTGATATACAGCTAATTTAACGTGATTCTGCCATCGGAGAAAGACAAACATATTCACGGAGCATATCATGTATTGTGCATACAAGCTGTTGGAGGCTGATGCAAAGAAGATGGACATAATAACAATGCAGGGTACAGAGCTAAGGCTGTGAATGATGAGAATACAGTGCAGAGAGTTACGCATGGAGCACAGCTCTGTATGTCGCAAGGGCATGCAAATGGCCACATAGCGCTCCAGGGTCATTGCTGTCAGAGTAACTGGTGTGACAAAAGTACAAAGCACCGAAATAATGTAGAAAATGACACACACGCCAACTTGTATATTGAAACGGAAATAGTTCAAAATTAGGAGGAAATCAGATATGATTAATATCGTGCTATCAGACAGTAGTGTAACAGCAAATAAGATGTAACGCATGGTTGAGTAAAAGAAGTCTTTTGAAAAAAAGGTCACAATGAGCAACAAGTTGATGCAAAGGAAAATTACCACCAGGATCTGCACTACAGTGACCTGGTCATTGATCTGACGCTGCAAGGACTCACCAACACCCACCGAGTTGTTATCTGACATTCTGTATATGTATATATTGAGTGATTAAGCACTACCAAAAGTCAAGTGATATACCTTCTACAGTTGTAATCTGAAAATAAGATGATATGCCTATTACATTGAGATCCAAATCAAGTTTCTTTTAAGTCAAAAGGTGGCGTGTTACCTGTATTTTGCCCTACAATTTCAAAGGCAAATGTCTTCTGCTGAGCTCTGTGCAGCCTTTTGAGAGAGGGCATGTATATGAAGACTTTATAGGAATGACTTCAACTTCCCAGAATAACACCATGAAACTTGTGTCATCACTGCCCTTAAACCTCCAGTGTCACTCATTAGCTGCTCAGATTTTAGATACATTGTGAGTCTCTAATTAAACCCAATAGTTCTGCCAAAGTTTTCAAAAATAATTATAGAAGAGATTCTTTTCACGTTGTCTATCCATATTGTCAAGGTCAGGTTGGTAGATGGGTGAAATGCATCTGACTTTCATGCATGACACCAAGTTTGTGTCTTACCACAGACATTTTAATGTCACAGTTTAAAAAACAGAAATGGACGTGCAGTGAAATGTTTTTTAAATTGTAACTACAATTTCTTTTCCTAACCCTTATTTTAGCTTGCCATTTATAAAAACAGCAAAGCCCCACAATGACATATAGCTAGCTATATCTTATTAATTAATGAAATTATTGGCTGTTTAAATCACTATGCAGAATTTGTTTCAGTTATCACCACTGCCTATATGTTTTATATTAACGACATAGCTGACTGCAGCCCACACCATCCACACTTATCTTGAGTCTTAAAGGCCGTTCACACCAAGAACAATAACTATAACAATTGTAGCTGCTGCGTAGCAGTGGGTCGGGACCGGACATTTTGACAAGGAATAGGAGGAAAATAATACAAGGAATAAGACAAATGAGAAATACAGGAGGATCCATCAGCAGAATTATCTGGACTACAATGATCACTAAAGCCTGACGTCATGTCTCTAATTCACACAGCACCTGATTTTCATTCTTTATCACCTGGGTCTTGAACTCACAACCTTTGCCACCAAAGGCACATCGTGATCACGTTGA
>JBBPCS010000023.1:6533147-6570541 GCA_037974645.1 Hollardia meadi
CTGAGCCCTTTCCATGATGACTTTTTATTCTCTCCTGATGCAGCTTTGGCCACTTTCATTATTTTAACATAAGAGAATACAATAATGATACACATAATTAAGAAGTAAAACTGACTTATAGCTGACCTAAGATGATTCTGCCACCTATGGAAGATGAACATTTCCACAGAGCATATTTTGCCCTGAGTATAGAGGTTGTGGGCGGCAGATGCAAAGAAGATGGACAGAAAAACAATGCAGGGTACAGAGCTGAGGCCATGAATGATGAGGATACAGTGCAGAGAGCTGCGCATGGAGCACAGCTCTGTATGCCGTAGGGGCATGCAAATGGCCACATAACGCTCCAGGGTCATTGCTGTCAGAGTAACTGGTGTGACAAAAGTGTACAGAGACAGAACAATATATATAATAAGACACAACCACATTTGTATGGTGAAACGAAAGTAGCTCAAAATGAGCAAGATATCAGTCATGAGTAAAAACAGACAATCGGACATTAGTGTAAGAGCAAATAAGATGTAGCGCATGGTTGTGTAGAAGAAATCCTTCCTAAAAAAAGTTGTGATCAGCATAAAGTTGATGCAAAGAAACACTGACACCAAAACCTGGACTAAAATGACCTGATCATTGATCTTGTACATTGAGGATTCACCACCAATCTGAGAGTTGTTTGCTGCCATATATTAAAAATACAAGGGTTTTAGACACTGCCACAATTCAGTTAGCTCTAAAGACAGATCTAAAATTCATGAATTCATCTATGACTAAACTGTCTGTCAGTGTAATCTAAAATCTTTGCATAAGAAGGTGCCCAGATTTTCTGGCACAAAGCTTAAATAATTTCAATTAAATTTCACAAACACAATACACATCAGTCTAATATCTCATGTTCCTTAAATTTGACAGAAATACATCAGCAGTTCAACGGGCAGATTATCAAACCATCCTGCAGTAAAGTGGTCTTGCCGAGCTCTGTGTGGCCTTCTGAGAGAGGACTGCGTATGAAGATTTTATAGGGGCAATTATAACACAAGGGACACACCAAATCAAACAATGTTGTCAGCACCAATTGCTAACAACAGACCTCACAGGCCTTCCAAAGTATAGTTACTCACTTTGTTGGAAAGACGTTTTCCCACAAAAATTAAAAGTACTCATAACACATACAGTACCTTTTGTATACATCAGGTTTCCAGATTTATGTATAGGGTGGCCGAGAGAGCACTGCAGCCAGAACAGTGACAGTAAGTTATGAAACTGAAAATAAAAAGTTGGCATTGGAAACAAAACCTGAATTGAAAAAAGAAACATTGGCATTTAAACATTTGTATTGTAAAAAGTTGTATTGGCACTGAAAACAGTTTCACTGAAAAATAAAACACAGGCATTAAAATGTCCAATTTTAATAAAAATTATTTTATCTTTATCTTTTTTGCATTGCAATTTGTTTTTCAATATCAGTGTTCTGATTTTTTCTTAATGTCTGTCTTTTTACAGTGACAGTTTACTTGTATGTCAGTATTTTTTTGCTGTCATTGGTTTTCAGTTTCAACTTTCTGTCACCATTTTGGTGTGGAAAGGGGGGGTTGGGGGCGGGACAAGGAGCACACGATTTGCATTTGCTTTGCATTCTAAGAAAGGGCAAGCATCGTGTTCCGGTATCCGCTGTCTGCCATTTTTAGATGTGAAGTGAGATTTTAGGTGAGGATTTGCAGGATTTCAAGCGGTTAGCCCTGTGCTGAGTCAAGCGAAGGCAGCATAAGTGTATGAAAAAAGCCCCGTACAGTTGCTCCCAATAGTTAGTCATTTCTGTTGTGAGCTTGGCACTACAGGTGTTAGGAGCAAGGCATAATAGTCGATCTATGCACTGTGATATCGATCAACCAATAGGAAAGAAGCTGACCTCATGACACACTTGAATGACAGCCCCCTCATTTGCATAAGGAATGATATCAAAAAATGAAACATTGATATCATGTTAATGAAATACATATGTATATATAATCTACCACAGATGTTAGGTCTTTGTTTCAGACCATCTGGTTGCTTTTTATTTTTTTTCATTTTTCCTCTGCTGCCAACTTACTCCCAGCTGATAAAACGGGTCCAATCATCATGTAAAAGTGTTTAAGTGTGGACAGATGATGCTGCAGCAGCTCACATAAATCTTGAGGAATACACCTTCATACATCTTCAGTGACATCATAGAGTAGCGTATGCTAGAAGAGAGTGCCATTGTGGGAGGGATGCTACTTGAGCTGTTACTAGCACCTGCACTGGCTTCGGTGGCTTGACTGTCACTGGGTTTTGTTGACTTATTGGAGGTGTTTGGCTTCGGCATTTTCAGACTTGTCCGTGCTCTTAGTTTAAATAAAAGGAGGAAACACTCACTGTTGGCCTATAAATGACTAAAACACAGTATAATAACTATTTTAAGTAATTGCGGAGAGGAGCTCTGACTAAACGTGACTACATCGTTCGCATGGGCACTAGCGCCCCCAAGTGCATAATTAAGTTAAGTAAATCATCCCTGCAGTAATATGAATAATTGTGGCATAGTTCAAGATGAAGGTCTTCTGCTGAGCTCCATGCAGCCATCTGAGAGGACTGTGTATGAAGTGGCAACTACAGTATAACACAAGGGGAACACCAAATGAAAGTTAACGGACCACAATGTCGTCATCACCAGGTACTGCTAACTAGGGTTGGGTAGGTTTACTGGCCCGGTCCAGTGTATGAACTTAAACGGGTTTGATTTTATACGACCCGACTAAACCGGCATTTGTCAGGTGAAGGTGGAGAAAGTTAGCAGCATGCTGCTAGTTAGCAGCCGATAGCCAATTAGCTCTGCGCTACATGGTGCTGTTTCCTTCTTGTGTCACAGTGTTACTACAGTCGAGAGTTGTGCACAAAGCGTTGCTTAACTACTCCGACCGATGTCCACGAGAGCACTCTCGTCAGTAAAGAGTTGGTACGCTATGTTACACGCCCATACTCCAGTACAAAGCTGCATTTTGATCCACTCTGTTTGCCCTGTTCAAGTTACTGCATTACACTGTAAATACAAATCAACACTTCCTGTATGTTTCAAATTAAAAGCCCTCTGGTGTTTCAATGGACAGAAACCTTAATTTCTTAACATGGCTTTTACTGTGAAATATTTCCAGGAACGAGAGCACAAGGTTCACTGCTACTTGGCTACAATGTGATGATCCAGCTAAGACCGCCGCTGTACTAATACAATGGCCTTCGTAAAATAAATGAAAACACAGAGATATTGTTAATGGGAACAAGAGCTAAATTACCCACTTGTTAGATCATGATGAGGAAACTTGCGAACAAATATATGTGAAGTTTGGAAAAGGTAGAACGAAACATAACTAACCTTAATCCTATCAAAAGCTGCATGTTTCTTGAGATGTGGCAACTCTAAAACATTGTCTTGTACTCGTGTAGTTGTTGGGTTTTTTTATTCAAAAAGACATGAGTACACACAAAGAATAAAGTGACTGGAGGTTAGATGTTAATAAATAAAGTACTTGTAACTGTAACTGATGTGTGTCTACCATCACACCACACACACACAGGAAAAAATAAAATATATCATTGATATAATTGTAATGTAAACCCATAACTAATTTTATATTATGGTGATAACTTTTACACTGAGCTGCACAGCTGCTGACAGTGTGTGGCCTTACAGTCATCAACTTCTGAAAGTTAACTCTGAGATGTCATGAGGGGATATTATTCTATCTTGGCTTGTTTTTCATCAGATAATGTTTTCTTCAATGTAATGATAATTAAGCAGTTATCTGTATTCCTGTGTGTATTAAATAAACTCCAGTGAAACTAATTAAAAGTGATGGTTAATTGCATCATTAATTATTTAAAGACTGCTCTGTTGATGTTGGCTTGGCTAATGAATACATATGTCATGGTTTGTTTTTTTCAACACTTCAACATTGTTAACATAACTTTAAATCAAGTCTATTTTATTTACTTCATCATTGGCATGTATGATTTGAATTGCCAATGTTGCTAAAGCTGCAGCAACCGTCTAAAGTTTAAAACTTTGAAAATTCCTAACAAATAAGCCTTACGTGCTACGACTTTGCAACCTTCACCAAAATGTAGGCCCAATTTAGCAGAAATTTTCAAACACTCCAGAACACAAGGAATTATTAAGTCCATCACTCTCTTTTTCTCAAAAATGGAAAACACTTCAGGCTGTCCTCCACAAACCAGATTTTTATCAAAACTTGAGCCCACAGTGCATCAATAAAGACTATAGAGTACCGTAAACAGATACTTGTCACTAAATAATTTTCCAATGTTCATGGGAAAGAAATTATATCATAGTGGATGAAGTGTGTTAAATTTCAGAATTTTATCTCAAAAAATTAATTTTTGACAATATTTTGAATTATATCCTAATGTAGACAATTGCAATCAATGGGAATTAGAGCATCTTTAAATATCAATTTCTCACATATGGAGAAATCAATCTTTGTGAAAATAAATTACAGACATCTCTTTGTTGTACAGATGAAATACAAAAATTCTCAGAATTTTGTCTTGATACTGCAACTTAATTTTTTGCAGTAGTTTAAAAAATTAGCCTTTACTTGCAGCTCTGCTGATTGTCTAAGTCATAGTTTGAAGCCAGCTGGTTTCTCACTCTGCAGGTAGCTCCGTGAGATCAGGACTGGCCCTCAGTGTCTAAGCGTCACAGTCTGCTCTCATCCTCACCTGACACTCTGGTATTTTTCCACTCACCTCACCTCTGCTCCACTCTGCCAGTCAGCCACGCCCACCTCATCAGCCTAACTCCACTCATCTGGTCTCACAGCTTTTCCACTGGTTAGCAGGCCGGTGGCTAGCCGACTCTGGCACTGGAGCTGGCAGGAGGCTAGCAGGCCGAAGGCTAGTTGGCTCAGGAGCTAGCAGGGAACTAGCAATCTGGAGGCTAGCTGACGGGAAGGCAGGCTGGAGGCCAGCCAACTGGGAAGCAGGCTAAAGTCTCAAAAAACCAAGCAGGACTGCAGGTGGTTTGGTAGCTTGCGGAGATGCAGACTGGAACTGTGTGACCTGAGGCTGGAGGCTAGCCGACTGAGGAACTGGCTCGTAAGCAGAGGTGGATGAAGAGGCTGGCTTGGTATCAGGGGTGTTAATAAAGTTTTTAAGCCACTCAGGCAGTGAACTCTTCAACCTAGGTTTAGCGGATGCTTTCCTGCGAGCAACCTCAGAGCAGCTTCTTTGTATTCTGTACTTGGAACCATTTTCCACTCTCCATAAACACATACAGTATGAGCGTATAGGACAGATTGTAAAGTTCCTCTTCAAAAGAAATGTCCGCTGGGTCCAGGATTGGCCAGTTCGTACTGTCAGGGTTTGTGTCAGAAACACTAGGAAACAGGGTTTTGGACCCAAATGCAGACACTGCTGATACAGGCAGAGCTGACAGGCAGAGCTGATACAGTTGAGTTATTTTCATTAAATACAAAAACCCACAAAAGCTCACAGAGAGTTGAGGCAGGCAAGGTGAGAAGTTCAGAAAACAGCAAGGCAAAACTCATAACACTGGAAAACACTAAAGGACAAGGAAAACGCTAGGACGAAGGAACACGTCGAACTGGCCAAGACAAATGGGGAATACATGGACTTGAATACACAAAGAAGGGAAGGTTAACAAGTAACAGGTGAAACTAATCAGGGCGGGGCAGACAATCAAAGAGGAGGGAAAAGAACAGAATAGAATAGAACAGGAAATAACAAACTAGAAACTCAAAACCATAACACAAGAAATGATAAACTGAAACCATGACAGTTACATTTAAGCTGTGTTCACATCAACAATAATGTTGCATCCTTTTTCATTTCAATGAGGCCAACCACTACATTGGTACAGCAGTGGTCTTGATGCAGGGGGCTCTGTGAAAAAGTGTAGGATAATCCAGCAAAAAAGTTGAAAATGGTTAAACCATCACCATAGTCCAGAGCAAAGCCAAAAAACTCACCAAAATGTATTTAAGTTCTGACATCCACATATTACTACTTAATAGATATAGTATGCAGAAAAGTATTTATTGATTATTGGTATAATTAGTGACTCTTGGCTTTAAACAAAGTGTTACTCAGTATTCTTTGTCATTTTTATTAGACAAAGACAATTTATACTGTAGGAGAGTTTATGTACTATTGAATATTTGTGATTTTTTCATAAACACATACATATTGTAGACAACAGACATAATATCCTTTGGTCCTGAGTCCAACCAAGAAAACGCTTCAACAAAATCTCTTTGTGTTTTATTTACTGTTGAGTAAAGAAGCCCAACTTCTGATGCCAATCAAAAACTTTTTCCAGAACTCAGTGTATCTAATTGAATGCAGTATGGGGAACAATACTGCGTAGTAATGACAACAATGGTGCAGGGCCAAATATATCGTTGTTCTCCTTGTGTTCTACTCACAACTGTAAAAATCCTCTCAGAAGGCTGCACAAAGCTCAGCAGGAACCATTTGTCTTGCAACTGAGCCATGATGCCATATCAATGCTGGGAAGGTTTAGGAAACTTAATGATTTTAAGGTATTTTATTTTATTTTAGGATTATAGATGTGTTTTTGCTCTGGTTAAAGCAAATTAGAGCTGTTACAACTGTTAGAAGGTTTCTGAATTATAATAATTATTAAACGTTACATTATTTTCACAGAGACATCTTTTTTTTCTGCAATTTTGGTCCTGTCTTCAGATCCATATCCATGTGTATTTAGTCACAATCTTGAAACATATGGCTGAAAATAACTCTGCTAATGGATCATCACTGCGAAAGCTTGATGAGCAGGTGATTTTAGTGCAGGTGTTGGTGTCACTTTTCCTTTGCATCGACTCTATGCTCATCATAATCTTTTTCATGAAGGATTTCTTCTATACAAACATGCGCTATGTCTTATTTGCTACTACATTAATGTCTGATTGTCTGATTTTAATTGTGACAAATCTCCTGCTCATCTTTTACTATTTTCGTATTATTGTACATATGTGGTTTTGTCTCATTCTATTTATTATGTCATCTCTGTACACTTTTGTCACACCAGTTACTCTGACAGCAATGACCCTGGAGCGTTATGTGGCCATTTGCATGCCGCTGCGCCATGCAGAGCTGTGCTCCCCAAGCAGAGCTGTGCACTGTATCCTCATCATTCATGGCCTCAGCTCTGTACCCTGCATTGTTCTTCTGTCTATGTTCTTTGCGTCTGTTACCCAAAGCTTTTATGTACAATACCAGGTCTGCACTGGGGAAGTGTTTGTCATTCAAAGTTGGCAACGTCATTTTAGATCAGCTATAAGTCAGTTTTACTTCTTAATTATGTGTGTCATTATTGTATTCTCTTATATTAAAATAACAAAAGTGGCCAAAGCTGCATCGGGAGAGAATAAGAAATCAACACGGAAAGGGCTCAGAACTGTAATTCTTCATGCTTTCCAAATGCTGCTCTGTCTCACCCAGATGTGGTGCCCGTTCATAGAAGCTCTTGTCCTTAAAATTGATTTAATGTTATTTATTAATGTCAGGTTTTTTAATTATGTAATGTTTGGTCTTGTTCCAAGATGTCTGAGTCCTCTTATTTATGGTCTCAGGGATGACAAGTTTTTTCTTTCACTGAAATACTATGCTCTCTGTGGCTTTGTCAGGAACAAATCTTTAGATTTGACCAATTAAAACTACGGACACAGACATGACTGTGTATAACACATTAATGTAAACGTACATAAATGTACCTCATTTATACAAATTGTTTTATTTAATGACCTATTAATCAGTAAATATGCCTTCAATTCAATATCATACTGGCCTATTTTTTGTTATGATGTGATTACATTGCCATGATTAGTAAATTTTTAACCATTAACATGTGTGCATTTCAGCCTTAAGAATGTAAATGTTTATGTTTCTGACTGTGTGGTAGTGATTCCTCTAAATGTGGTGGTCCAGACAGCCAGGAGAGTTTGATGTATGCTATATATTGGGCACGTTTTTAGCCCCTTCACCGACTCAGATCAGCAGAGCAGTTCATAAATAGGGTTACTCAGTCATGGCCGCTGAAAAGCCCTCCTGCCTCTGTCCAAGGGCTTAGCGACCGAGTTATACACCCACCAGTTGGATGCCAAGTTGTGGTTAGGAACTGCTAGACTTTATGGCCTTGTCCCCATCACCATGTCCTGATTGTTACGGGACTTTGAACTGGGATATGTAGAGGTCTGATCCCCTTTTGGGAGGAAGCCTGCGTGTGACATCTTTTAACAAGGTGAGGCTGATACACCTGCAGCAACAACACAGGCCTTGGTAGAGGTTGGCCAGAATTTAAAGGCCTTGAAACCAAAATGGGGGCTTCCCTTAATTGCAGCCTTCATCCTCAAATGCAGCCTTCCAGTTCCACTGATCTGGTCTTTGTTTGTTGGATCACACTTTGTTTGGAACCTCCCCCTCAACCTTTTCAGCTAGCATGGCCCAGCAATGAGAAAAGTTCCAGACACGATAACTCTCAGAATCTTTGGAAGGCACAAGCTTCACCACCATGGCAGGGGACGATCCAGGGAAAAAGACCGCCACTATCCCATGGCCTCAGTGAAATGAATGAGGACACAGTGCTATTGTTGATATGAACGCAGCCTAAACGTGCCCACCTGTTAGGCTGTGATGAGGAATCTTACACATAAATGTATATGAAGTTTGGGAAAGGTCGAACAAAACATCCATCCATCACTGCTTATCCTATGCAGGATCGCGGGGACAGTGGGAGGAAGCCCGAGTACCCGGAGGGAACCCACACAGACACAGGGAGAACATGCAAACCCCACACAGAAAGGCCTCGGCCCGGCCAGGAATCAAACCCAAGACCTTGCTGTGAGGCGACAGTGCTAACCACCGCACCACTGTGCTGCCCCGAAAAAAACACAACTAACCTAAATCCTATCAAAAGCTGCACATGATTCTTAAGATGTGGGAACTCTAAAGAATTTTCAAATCCTTGTGTGTCTATGTGTGTTATTTTAAAGAAGACACATACATGCCCGAGTAGGTTGAAATATAATGAATGCACTCCTTTTAGGTGGGCCTGCATATAAGACACATTCTATCCTGATCTGTGTGTACTGGCATCATACACTCAATCACACACACACAGGAAACAGGAAAAAAATAAAATACATCATTGTAATGTAAATTCATAACTGAGTAACTTTATTTGATGTTTATAAGTTTTACACTTTGCTGCATAGCTGCTGACAGTAGGTGGCCTGTACAGTCACAAGAGGATATCATACTGACAGGCTGAATCCTTGGATTGTTTTTTTGTTTTTTTTTATCATCAGATAACGTGTTCTTCAATGTAATGTCCTGTGTGTATTACTATACTCCAGTGAAACTAATTACATGCGATGGTTAATGGCATCATTAATTATTTAAAGACTGCTCTGCTGATGTGGGCTTGGCTAATGAATACATATGTAATAGTTTTGTTGTTGTTTTTGTAAACACTTCAACATTGTTAACATAACTTTGAATAAAGTCTATTTCATTGATTTTATCATTTGCATGTGTGATTCCTTATGATGGTCAAACAAGTGGGTACAATTTGGCTGAATTCACACCAATGATAGCACTGCGTCCTTCATTTCAATGAGACCAATACGTTGGTACAGCTGCGTTCTTGATGCAGTTGGTTAAACTATCACCACAGTACAGTGCAAAGCCAAAAAACACATCAAAATGTATTTTAATGCTGACAGCTATGAGTAGTAATATCTGTTAAGTACCTTATACATTAAACCTGTTTATATAGATTTATAGATCTATATACTGTAGATGTGTGTTTGTTTTGGTCAAAGCAAATTTTACCTGTTACAATTGTTAGAAGGTTTCTAAATTATATTAATTGTTATTTTTACAGACAGTTTAGATAATGATACATGATTTCTTGATTTTGACTCTATGGCTGATAATAACTCTGTGTTTGGTGGTGAATCCTTAATTTGAAAGATCACTGAACGGTTGATTTTAGTCTAGGTTTTGGTGTCACTTTTCTTTTGCATAAAATTCATGCTGATCACAACCTTTTTTTATGAAGGATGTCTTGTACACAACTATGCACTACATTTGCTTACACTGTCCGATTGACTTTAAAGGTGCAGTGTGTAGGATTTAGTGACATCTAGTGGTGTAGTTGTAGAAAGCAACCAATTGTCTCACCCTCCCCTACGGTGGTCGCTAAAAATGCAAAAAAAACAAAACAAACAACAACAGTCCCTCACTAGAGCCACTGATTGGTTTGTCAAATATACGGTTTAATAATAATTCAATTAAAGAGCAACCAGAGATTTTAAATTAAGTACTGTGTATGGTAATGCATTGGTGCAGTATGACAGAAATAATATAGTCTACATGATATACTGTTTAATTGCATAACATAGTGCATTTTATTTCTATACTAATACAGACAAACACGAAGTAGGCTATAATTACTTATATATACTATACTTTGCTGACTTGCTTGGGAAGGTACAGTATACTGCACTATTAGTAGTCCCCTTGTCATTTGAGTTTAATGGCTCTATTTATTTTCCATGCTGAAATATTTTTATAATATTATAATATTTAATATATTATATTTTTCTCTGTTTGTACTTATTTCTGTCCTTGTGTTGCTGCAACACCAGAATTTCACTTCTGGGGATCAATAAGGTATCAACAAGATGATGTTGCTGTTTTCACCACGAGGGGGAAACAGTGTGTGACAGCTTCACAGCAGGGGAACCTTTGCTCAGTGACAAATACTTTATTAAAGAAAAGACAGGGAGGAAGAAGAACAAGGGCGGACCAAGATGGCCGCGCTGAGGAGGGTAATAACTTGCCTTCGTCTTCTCAGGTAGGGTGTGTGTTATAGTTAAATAACATTAACCTTATAAAATTGTAATCTAATTTATACACTACCGATGCATTAAATGCGGGGAGATTCGTTTGTTTTGATCCATAATAATATTAAAATAAAGACAACCGGAAGTAGTCAGAATACACGTTAATCTTGTTTTTGATTTCCTAAAATTAGCTTTAGCGTGTTTTCTGTTATGTTTGCGCTAACGTTACATCATACGGAAGTGAAACGGTAAAAGAAAGCGTTCAAACTAACTTAAGGTTTGATTTGGACTAACGATAGTCGCTAGTTAAAGCTAGTTAGATAGCGACCAGCGAGCCTGTAGAAGATCAGTTTGCCATACTACATAGTCCTTAGAGTTTAATTGCAAAAGTCCTGGATTTAATGGGGCGTGTCTGTTGTTGTTTTGGGGGTTTTTTTGGTCAGGAGCTCAGCTGGTGTCCTGTTACGCAGCAGAAAACCTGCAGGAAAATGGACGAATATTCTGTACACAAGTATAGCGTCTTTAACCGTCGGCGGTGGGCTGTGTG
Source organism: Hollardia meadi (assembly GCA_037974645.1). Classification (NCBI taxonomy): domain Eukaryota; kingdom Metazoa; phylum Chordata; class Actinopteri; order Tetraodontiformes; family Triacanthodidae; genus Hollardia; species Hollardia meadi. Next base: position 6,544,617 of record JBBPCS010000023.1, read on the forward strand.
CGATACCTTTCAAACAGGTGAGTGTCAGTCACCTTCCAGAGACAGACAATTAGCCATCTAATAATAGTCACCCACAGTGTATAACGTCTTAATCTGTGTCTTACTTCCCCTTTGTGTCTCTGTTGCAGGTTGAAAACCTCTCTCACGACTCTCTGATCAAACGAGCAGCCTCTTTGGCAACAGATAGTTCAAGCACTTTCCTCTCTCAGGCCACATTGGCTCTCATAGATGCCATCACAGACTACTCCAAAGTAAGAATTTTTGCTATATCTTTACATTTGCCATATTCACTCATACAAAGATTATTTAAGTATAGCATGTATAGTGTAGAAGCTGTTGGTGCATGTGCAATGTTAAGTAGGTAAAAAGAAATAAACATACCCGTTTTCTTTATTGGCAGCCAGCGATTCTCTTACGTAGTGTGATGCAATGGGATGATACTAAGCTGAACTAGGATAGAAATGATAGAGAATTTAAAGAATGTTATGTTTTTTTTCAGCTAATATCGATAACCGTTGAAATGACTGATACTGATTAGGGATGCACTGGTACCAATATAAGTTATCGGTCCGATACTGTGCTCGTACTTGTACTCGTAATCATAAAACTACTCGCATGCTACCACTTAACGATAGCATGACATTACCCTCTTTCTGCCCTTCACCGTTTTTGTAGTGCCTTGTATAAAGGCACTGTTATAATCCCATTCCTTAATGACATTTCACCTTGATATTACTTATCTCACACTATGCCATGTTGTGAATTGCATTAAAAATAAATATAGTAAACGTCATGAACACAGTTATGCTCTTCTGACAGAGAAAATACAGTGGTAGGTTGTAACAAAACAATGGACAAATGTGCCACACGCCATATTTCATCGACATAGTTTGGAAATGTCTGCTCAGAAGCACAGATGTCTTATTTTCTTAAATTCCTGTTGCCTCGACTCCTCCGCTCACATCTTAGGTGGGACGAACTAAGACGTGAGGCGAGAAGGCTGGGAAAGGAATCGATGGTGTACAAATCGAGAAATGAGAAGAGGGGAATGAGTTTCGGGACGGTTATCAACTTTCTTTGGTTAAGGGGAATTCAGGTATTTTTACATCTGGGCCTTATGTTTATATATTTGGATGTGTAAATGATTAATGCTTACCAAAAGTTTTGGTATTGGTCCAGTAAATAGTCTCAGCCGATAGCTGCAACACACCTGCAATGACTGCAACGTAATCCTTAGGGGCAACTCCGACCGTCAATGTTACGTCCACTGAAATTCCGACAGCGATAGTCCTCAGTGTTTGAGTAAAATCCTCTTTGTTTAACCGGAAGCACAAATCTCCCTTGAGGAGAAATCTCGCGGAAGTATACTTGGGCCTTAATGCATATGGCAACAAAAACACAATGCATGCATACAGTGTGTACTGCTGTAATTATACAGCATTGTTTGGCGACCTTACAAATGTATGGCTCAACAAGTTTATATATATTCTATCACAGTCAGGAAAAGAATTAGTGCAAGGGAAGCCTTTGTTACAGCAGATTTTAATTTGAAACACTGATTATCGTCTTCAGTACTGGGTTACGTGTGCAGCATACCTTGGTGATCTAGCCAGGTTAAAAGAGAGCCACCTATGTGACGTTGAAAACCCATTAATCTTGCTTCATAGTACACCCATCTGGTGGTGGTAGGGATACAGACTTTTTTTTATCAACTATAATAGTTTAAAAATTGTCCATACTCCAGAGAATCCTCCTCTGTACTACTCTTCCACCATAGTTAATCTTTGATGTTTCAATTTAAAGAGTGTATGTCCTCCCTGTGTTTGCTAACAGGCTGTGCATACACTCATTGCTCTCCAAAGACGATATTTGGAATCACTGGGAAAACTGAGTCGAGCAGAAGAGGATACAATCTGGCAGGTGATCATTGGCCAGCGTGCAGAGGTTAGTTTGGTGAAAAGTACTTCAAGCAAAAGCATAGCATTTTGGGTTTTTTTTAAATCTTAATTTATTGATTGTAAAACCAGAAACATGTCAGCAGACATGGACATTAACGGCTGCAGAGCTGTTTGTTCTGACTTGGGTTTTTATTCTTTTTCTCTGTCCTGACAGGTTGATGACAGACGCAATGAATGCAAGCGTTTTGAGTCAACTTGGGTCAACGCAGTCAAGCTGTGTGAAACTGCAGCGGAGGCAGCGTACACTTCAGGTGTGTAAGAGAAAATGTCGGAGTGTGGTTATATGGCTATGTGACTGAATAGTTGGTATGTCATGGTTGGAGTGTTGAGGCAGGTTTTCTCAGGGCTCGTGTAATGATGAATACAAGTGTTTTGCTGTGAATCATCATCTCAAAGCTTTTTATGTTGTTGCCTGTGTCTGTTCCCATTCAGTTGCTGTCAGTGTTACACTTTGGATAGTGTATGGGTCATTTGCTGTCACTCTGTAGGCCTTTGTGTAAAGCCAAAAGGAGATGATGGACAGGAGTGCCTTCTTAATGACCACACCTAATGTCTGAACTTGAGGTGGTGTTATGTCAACTCTAGAACTTTTTTTACCAATTTGACAGAGTGTGTTTGCATCTGTGTGTGTGTGTCCAGGAGCTGAACATGCGTCCATCACAGTGAGGACAAACATTCAGGTGGCCCAGTCGCAGGTGGAGGAGGCACAGAAACTGTCAGGGGATGCGACTAAGAAGCTGGCCGAGGCAAAAGTAATGGAAATTGAAAGAATGACGCAATATGCTGCCTCCTTACAGAATAATAACGATGAGGAAGAGGTGCCTGAGGCTTATTTAAGAGAAGACTGAAACGAATACCTAGAGGTATCAGGAAAACAAAGAAAGCGTGAAAAAGATTTGTTTTTATCATCCCCACAGTATCAAGTTTCTTTTGAGTCTGTAACGTGTTTGCCTCTGTAATTTGTTGTCTTGTGTTCAAATTTATGTGCTTACAACTGGACATAAACTGCAATATTGAAGAAGCGGATCACAAAAAAATGAGGGCCCCTCCATAATTCATCACAAGTGTTTGGTCATATAAGACTAGCAACATAGAGGATTATGTTTTCTCTTCACTGTTTCTTTCACTGTAAATGTACCTGCATCAGATTTTTGTTCTATTTTGTCAAAATTCATTATAATAAAAACAAAAAACATTATTTTTGGTCTTCACTTGTTGCCATAACATCAGATAATTATACGTAGGATTTTAATTTCCCGTTTACTAGATGAATGTTTTGTTTACTGAAGCGACTAGTGGGCCAGATTAAATATTGTGTTGCTTGGAGCCATGTTTTTTGGAATATTGTGTTGGACCAAATGAAATGTTGAGAAAACAATATGTTCACCTTATGCTGTTGCAATGGGATGAGAGTTGCTGCAACATTTGCTGCATTTGTTCTGACTTAATTGTTGATGTGACCAGATGTTATTCATGAGAGGTGTTGGTGTGTTGAAGGAGTGCTATGTGAACAAATTGTCCTCTGTGGTCGTCTTGGGAGATATTCCGTTTGCTTAAGTTAACAGAAGACACTTGGTAAATAACCTAAAAACCCAGAGACACCACACGATTGGCTGACTTAACACTGTCTTTGTGAAATTCAACCAATCAGCTGGTGGTATCACATTTTTTAGATGTTAATCTGTGGTAGTGTGGTTTGAGCATCGGTTGTTTGCCACCCACACAACTCAGTCAATTAATTAATTTCCAACCGATTCCAAAAGGTAAAGGTAGTGTTACTTAACTTGGTATTTGTATCTCTTATTCACTCAACAACTCTGCCTTCACTGCAAATTACCCATGTCCTGACTCTCTCCTATAGAGCTTTTAGGCAGTTACTCAATGCCCGACCGTCATCACTTCATTTTCAGTGTCACCTCTTTCCACACTGTCACATAGCAGAAAATAAATGGCCTACATCTGATCAATTAAAAAAAAAATTTTTTTTTTAATGGTTCAATTGCGGTGACTTCTTAATAATAGAAAACAAGAATAACTTCACTCGTTCAAGTTACAAAATGAAACTGATTTATTTATTTAATTCCGATTTAGGCTACGGTGTGGGAAACTGGTCAAACTTGTAAACAGGAATCAAGTGCCCATACAGTATGTACACTGAAGCAGGTTTTGTTTGCTGTCATTTTTCCTTCTTGTCATACAGACCTTAAAGAGATCTCTTCTTAATATTCCTCTGATGTAAGTAATCCACAGCTCTTATAATCCAGATTGTGTTTTTAAAATCCGAAAATGGAGGATTTTGTCTGCCATCACTTAAACTGGACACACACTGGAAGCGATCTCCCAATGGCCGGTATGAACAGGAGAGAAATGATTACAAGAAAACATGTTTTATTATTCATATTAATTATTGTTTCAAGGCAGACTTGAACATTGATAAACCTATCCCAATAATTCCAGCAGATGGCGATCTAAACCCATTAGAATGCTTGTTATATTTTTATTGCCACAGTTTGATGCACTGTCATATGCTGTTTGATGCAGTTTCTAGTCAATTTATTTCTTGAAGTCACTACACATTGTGCTTACTTTTTTATTACGATAGTAATAGACCTACATTATTTTCTTTGGTGTTTATGCTTGGGAATAAATTTGGAACCACAGATTGTTAGAGACACTTCAATGTGAATATACCCTGGTGTATATACCTACATTTGCATATGGAATATTATCTCTAAACCAGCGCATTCTTATTTTCTGTCACCACTTACGTGCATGCCATCACACTATATTAAATACTGGGGAGAATTACAATAAACTCAAAATATACACCTATACTGCAAGTCTGTTACCAAATCCACTCATTATTGAAGACCTGTTCTTCAGTGATGTGAATATTGTAGAAGACTTATCATAATATGAATATGATCTGTAACAGGTATGTCGTCTCTATTGTCTTCGTGCATGCCTTCCAAAGGTCAGTGTGCACTGCTGAGGGTCATTTCAAAGGGAGCTCATTATGGGGAAGACCAAAAGGCTGCGAATGCAAGTGTGTAGCGTCAGCAGTGAGGTGACCTCTCCCTTCTCTACATGGTCAAGCCTTGGCAGGGGCTACACAGAGGGGGCTGGGAGGTTTTTGAGGTGTGCGAGGACTGGCTCACCAATGTGACTAGTGAGGAATGTTGTGTTTAACAAAGGCTGTTTTCACAGACTGTAAAACCAAATGTCCCAGACAGTCTGTGTGGATGTGCACCCTCTGGTCACAGGGGAGATGGTGCCAGTGTGCCCCTGCCTGCATTGAAGAAAATGTAATAGTGCTTACGCTGAGTATTTTCGCAGCATAAAACCTGAATGAGGTAACCATAATTACGAAGGTCATGGGCCATAAATGCTCATAAACTATTAAGCACTACTCAGGGGGGGTTGAGCATGTGTGCAGCACAAGTTATGCCAGTGATGTGAAATAAGCCTCACTGAAACAATTTCGCCCAAATTGGTGATATCATTAATACATTACATGTCTTGTGGAAGAAAATAAGATGCGATTTATCATCTCATAAATACACAAGCCTCCACGTGCACCTACTTTACTGTCCCAATGCAAAGTGGGGGGAGATTGATTGGTGAAAAGGGCAGCACTTTCACCTGGGGATTTATAGCTCTTTGAGGGTATAAATAAACCACCAGAGGGTATAAAGGCAGGGGGTATAGTGTGGTGAGACATTATGGGTCATGCTTTAATCACAGTGAAGCTGGGCTATAGCGCAGGGAAAGGGAGACTCCCTGGAGAGCTCACGTCCCCTGATGAGGACACTAACACTAGGCTATGAAGACGTCACTGCGGAGTGAAATGGGTAGTTCGACGTGAGGGAATCACATTGAAACAAGGCGTTTTTGCTTATCTTCAGAGAATGAATATGATGTCTGCCCAAAACTGCTGAGGGAGCATGTTTATCAGCTCAAGCTACAGAGCATGATAACACTGTGCTGCACACAACGCCGGATTCCTGAATGTGTAAAAGCTGTAATTATCTCAAAGACAAGAACAATGCAAGAAGAGAGTGTCTCATTACTACTTTGTTTTAGGACAGAGTATAGTCACAGTGTGGCAGCGTTTAAGCCGGCGAGAATGTTCACTTTTTCAGAAACAGAAGTAAGTGAAGCGATTCAGTCACATGTGACTGCTTTGTCCTTTGGTAGCTCATCTCCTGGGGTTTATATTAACTTTCACATTCACTTCCTTGTTTTCTCCCCACAGTTTTAGAATACCTTTGAAACAAACTGTCTACAAAATATGCGCACCACAAATCACTGATTATCATCATCATGTCGCTTTTCTGTTCATTTTAATACTTAAATATATCTGTAGAATCAAGCCTGGTAAAAAAAAACAACCTTTGTGGCTTTTTATTTTCTATGACCCTTCATTTAATCAAACAATAAGCTAATGGTGCTAATTACACTGTAGACGATGTAAAATGTCTATATTTTATTTCAGGCTGTGTACACCTATGTTCGAGACTGGTATAGGAATCTGAGAGCCCTTACAAATGTGGAAAAAGTGAAATCAGCGTACAATTCAAAACCTCCATCTTTAAATAGGCTGGACATGGTGATTAGAGAAATGACAGTGTAACCAGTTGCAGTCTATCTTCACAACAACCACTGGACCTGCCAAAAAAGGATAATGGTTCAGTGTCTGCTTTAGCAAAACCAATGAGCCTTTATCTGTTCAGTCACTGCTGTGAAGAATATATAAGTAAACTGTTATACATTCAGTTAATGGATTAGTGTGCCCTCAGAACAAGGGGATTCCCCCACGGATCCAAACATAATTTCACTTTCATTTCATCCTTTTTAAGAGAAAGAGAGATAATATGCATATGACCACCACCACCACCACCAACCCTGTTTATCACACTTTCTTTAAATTTAAAAGCATTATTTAGAAAGTATTCATTATTTTGTGGTAAATTAAGTACATTTTAAAGGAATATGCATAATCTAAGAGTTTAGTAAATAATGTTTAGGCCTACTACTACCACTGATAGAACTGTTGCTACCAGTGCTAGAGCTCCTTTGACAGCCAGCAACAGAAGTAGTACTTTTTATAGGTAGCCTGCTGTATGCGGAAATACCACTGCTACTACAACTACTACTACAATCGGTGTTACCATATTACTTTCTTAACTAGGCTACTCATTACATGTCAGAAGTGTTTAGTGTCAAATCAAATCAAATGGGGGGTGGGGTATCGGGACCATGTGCGTGAGTGCCTGCGTAGGCCACGTTTGTTTCTGTTGTCCTGCAAAAGTGGTACAGCCCACGCGGGTCGGTCGCTATGGAGAGGAGCTCCCCAGGAGCGCGAGCCAGCCAACCAGCCAGCCAACCAGCCAGCCAGAGTGAGCAGGGACGAGCAAGGAGCGAGGAGGAGGAGTAGGACGGAGTGCCAAAGCGCACATTAAACAGACGGGAATCATGGAGAAAAGATCACCGCTCAGGGGGACTTTGCCATCTAACGGAGTGCGACTTTTAACATCACTTCTCGCCTTATACGGACTTACCTGTGAGTACTCAGTTTATTTGTCATTTTTGTCCGCGCTAACTTACTTTTTTTAGGCTCTAAAAGAAGTTGCAGTGGAGCTGCTCGGAATCTCTATCGTTAGTCGCCGATACAAAACGCCGAAAGCGGCTAGTCTTCGTTGTGTTGAAATCGAAATGGGTCGTGTTCCGTTCAAAGCCAGCTAGCTCTATTTAAGCTAGCGGTTCTTTTCTGTGGACAGTTACTCTTAACATTACACAGGAAAGTAGCCGCTGGCGTCAGTTCACCGTTAGCTAACATCGTCGGTCTTTCCCATTTTAATACAACTTCGTTAATGTTACTAACAATAGTTTAACTTATACCACATAGAGCAACTGCTAATTACACACAGGCTAACACAAGTTAGATTTTCTGTCCAAGTGACTCCACTTGGACAGGAGATAACTTCGAGCTCATCACTGATTTGATGGTAATTATGCGCAACGAATGTATTTTATGCGCACATTTCTAAGCTAACATTACTTGGAGTATGTCGCATCATGACTTGGCTCTCATTACTAAGGGGGTGAGGGGGGGGATAACGGTAGGTTTCTCTCCCACTCAGATGGCAAGAAACATTGAGGAGCAGCAGGGATTTGCGGTGTCCAAAAATAGAAACGAAATTGAGTATTCTGAGTGTCACTTATGGTGAGCAAAGAGGAACGCCTTTGTGAAAAGTTTGCTAAGTGGTTGCATTCAAATGGGGGGGATAAACGTGATGCAGGAGAGGAGAGGCAACGCAGTCTTCTTCGCTTTGGGCGTGAGGGGTGGCAGGGGAAATGAAGACATATTTCAAGGGAGGCACTGCAGTCGCAGAGTCTTTGGAAGTATTGACCTGCAGTTGGGCTGCATGCCAACCAGAGTACCCTCTAGTCACTATACTGTCCCGAGTAGTGCAGCTGGAGAGCTTTGCTGTATCCAATTCCTGAGCTGGGATTACAACACATGGGACGCCTGCTAAGAAAAGAAGAGACAAACAATAATGGATACTAAAGTAAATACTGCCCAGGAATGAACCATTTGTCCCCCCCCCCAAGAATCCAAGGGCAATAAAGGCTACCTTTGTAGCAGCTTTTCTGCATTTCTAACTGTATTAAGTTGAATACCTTGAAGAAGAATGGTGGTCATAAAAATAATTTTTAAAGCTTACATTGGCCAATACCTTTGGCATGGGGGTTGCAAGTAATTATTATTTTTATTGAGAAATCTGCAGATTATTTTCTTAATTAATAATCTCTTGGTGCTTAAAACATCAGATCCATCCCAGTTTGAGCAACTAATTAACCAAATACTCTGTAGCTCTTATCAATAATACTGAGATAGATGTTTGACAGTTTAAGATTTTATAATTATATATGGCTTAATATTCACCATGTTTTTACAAAAACACATAATACAACCAAATACTTTTGATAAGCATCATTGAAAATATTTTTTAATGAATTGTGACCGAGACATGTATTCACTAAGTTGTATAATTGACACTTTAAAGTTCTCCTCAGTGGACAAACTATGTGATGGAAAGACTGTTTCGAATGCAAACATATTTTTGGTGTTTTAGTTCTCTTGTAACACACCGGGGGTCACATTTTCAGATCCCGATACTGTATATCTGCAATAAAATAATAGTGGCTGATAAATTGGTCTGGAAGATTCATTGGTCGAGCTCTTAGCGTGCACTGTCTGCAGCTGCCAATCAGTTTCATCTCTGTCACGTTTACTCACACACACACTTGCAACACATACTTTCCTCTGTAAAAGTACTTTTTCTGTTAGTACCACAAAACTCTGGTTCATAAATCACCAAAGGGAACTTATAAACAACGCACTGTTGCAAACTAAGCTGTTTGGTGCAATGTGTATGCAGGTTTACAGTCCAGCCAGTCACCTCTAGAGCCAAATTAGCTGATTATTAACACAGAGGACAAACTAGTCAGTGAAAGGTTAGTTTTTTTTATGTAAGGTTTAGAAGAGAAATGTGTGCAGGTTTTTAACTCTCAATAACATATGGTTGGAGCCCATGTAGCCTAGGCCAACTGTCTTGTTTTTATCAGAGCACAAGTGGGCAAGGGGACTTTGTGGGGGGAAAAAAACAGTGTTGGTGCCATTTTCCTTCAGTGTGTCATTTTCAGATTCCCTGCAGTGTAGACAGGCTTGTGAGGAGGGGATTCATTGAAGGCGTGGCTACAGGCTGCAAGGTCTGTAATTGTAGACTAAGTTTTGAGGTTTTTCCTCTTGGGGCCACATGATTTATAATATAAATAAATAATATAGTAATGGAGCCACCTAAATTACAGACTCAAAACAGAAATAGATTTGAAAAGCAGTGCACTAACTGAGCAGATTTGGTCCTTATAGACGGCTGATGTGCTTCAGTGGTTATTAATTGACAGCAAGATGTAGCCAAGACAGTAGATTTGTCATTGAAAATCTAATTCAGATAGCTTCAGCTTTATCACCACATGACATAGGGTGGATATTTTTTGGGACCACTGGATAACTTAAAGCCATTCTCAGTCTGAACATTAAATTTATATAAAGTTGTACACCAACCTTAATTATAACATTTTATCAAGCTAAGAAACTCTCTGTCACAATAAATGTTACTCACTTGATATTTTTACAATTTTTCCAGTCTTCTCAAAACGATGATTTGTTAACTTTAAGCGTGTCTTAGTTAAGCAGAAAACTTACTCACTGATCCGCTGACTAAATATTACCACAGGTGCCAACATTTGGCAGATACTTGATGTTATCCACACTGGTTGTTTGGTATTGGAATTATATACAAGGGATTTAAAGTACATTTTAGCATTTGGATGCTCTTCTGTGGGTCACAGCTATTGCGTTCATCTGATCCTCTCATTTAATCTTAAATCTCAGTAGTGAAGCAGCAGATTGAAAGCTCCTAATCACATTAGATGAATGCAGTGTTTTCTTTTGAGGAGCAGATGAGTTGACTGTTTTATTGTGGGACATGGCGGCTGTGTATGGGGTTCAGGGAGCTGGCTGTGGTCAACAGCTTCTGTTGACTCCACCCTTTGCTTCCTCTTCACCAACAGATGTGACTGTCAGAGGCTTTGTATGTGCTCCCTGGTGTTCCATTAGTAAATTCAGAGCTGTAACCCCCTGTTTTAGCTTATCCCTTGACTTGATTACTCTCAGCCCACTGCTTTCACAAGTCTGTTTAGGACTGCATGCACAAACTTGTTCAAACCTAAATTACCCTGACTAAATATACTGTATGTTATACTTAATAATAGAGGCTATGGCACCAATTCCCGTTGAATTCCAGTGGAAATTTCTCGCTTAACATTTAGACAAAACAATTCTTCTCCCAGTCCAGTGCGTAAATATTAATTTCTTGTACCCACTGGCCTAGACTTCACGTTGAGATGACAAAGGATGCAGATTAAAATATCTTTTCTTGCCTCATTGCAGTTTGAGGTTTCTTGTCAACAGTTTTACTGACATCTCTAGCTAAGGTCTTTACTGGAACCATGCATAGCAATTTTTATTGTCATGCTTAAAGGAATAAGGCTAACGATTTTTAGGATTCCAAACAGTGAAGCTGCTCCATGATGTAGTGCTTTTAACATCAGCGACAGGAATAAATAGAAAATAAAACAACTCAATTGAACTGATTTTCGCTGAAACTTGCTTGCGTCAAATTCAATTATGACATAGTCTCTCATTGAGAAGTTGTAGGTATCATGGTACTGGACCTAACACTGACCAGTGTTCCCTGTGGAACAAGATGTTTGCCGTGGGGGTGGGGAGGAGGATGTGAAGTTGTAGGCATCATGTCATTTTCATGTCAAGCATGTCATTTTCCTGCCCCTCAGAGAAGGTGCATAAAAAATGTAGGTGATATGTCCTCAGTGGCTCACTGTTGAAGTCCCCTCACCCAAGGATACAAATGCCCTGGGTTCCCAAATGTCCCAGGATGGTCTGGTACTTGCCTACTTTTCATGCTTTTCAAGCTCTCTTCTTTAAAACCGTGCATTGTACTCAGCCCTGTCGATTGCTGCTTGAAGCTATAGTCTAGTCTATAGTCTTTTCTTATTCTCAACAAATCTCATGAAAACAACAAATTCATTCTGCTAACAAGTTGCCTGTGTAGCCCAAGCCTGATATGGCTTATTCCTCGATTGTTGTCCAAAAAATATTAAAATATGCACACCATTGCACATACACACCTACATACAATGAGCATGGCTCCTGTAGATTATTTTGATTCAATACCATGTACATTTATTTTTTTTGGCTGTAGCTATAAATGCTAGCTAGCTCATGAAATTTGGGTTAAAGTCACCAACAAATTCACTGCACATTACTTGTTACTTACATTTTTTTTTAAAATTAAACTTAATATTTGTAAGCCAGCTTCTGTATGAATGAATGGGCTTTGGGCTGAGTGCCACAGACAGGGTGGGGAAGTTGGAAAGCATTTAAACTCTAACTCATTATTGAATTTGTTTTTTCCATGTGATTTAATGATAAGGACACAAATGTAGAATAACACCATGCCTCAACCTTTAGTCCAATCATCTGGTTTTGCGAGCTAATCACAGTGTTTCTAGTGCCATTTATTATTTTGTGTCTACTTCCTCCCCAGACGAACATTGGGAGTTACCAGTCATTAGGACCACAGTGCATGGGTAATTAGCCATTCAATATTGGGAAGAAAAGGGGAAATATGCACGAAAATACTAATATTAGGGATGCTGTTTTTTTTCAAGTTGTGTTATTTAGTATGTCTTGTCTGGTGAATAAATCTTGGATAGACAGGAATTGACTGTTTAAATCATTGTATCATAGGAAACTGCTCTCTAAAAATGGCTTCCAGATATTTCCATGGTTAATTACCTACTGTGAATGAACAGAGGGAAACCTTTTAAACCGTTTTTTGCCTGCTGTTTTCAAAAGTCAAGGTTTTTCCCTGAAAGAACAGATCACAGTATGTAACTGTGGTTAGGGTCACTTGGATACACTATGGTTCACAGTCCATATTAAAGAGGTATACATGCAGGATGTGCACAGTCAGCAGTTGAATCCCCCAGGAGAGGAGCGCCGGGGTTATGGGAAACAGGTGTGGCTGCTTTTCACCACTCAGTCTTATTTGTTTCACTCATTCAGCTGTCAGGTGGCTATGATGTTTGGGAAGAGCACACAGTCTGTTGTATGTGCTGACACACCCCCTACCACCCAAGTGGGAGATTATTAACACCCACCAGTCAAATACAGGGAAGTGTTGATTGTAGCAACTAAGTTATCTGTATTGTTGTCCTATTTAAGTACACAAGGAATGGAGACATGCAGTTACTGTAGCTAATAGAAGGAATACTGTATCTTGCGTTTACGCCACATCTGCAGGATAGATCCCTCAGTATTACAATCGCATCCTAGTTTTAATCTCACAGCATTTATCTAGTGTGATAATAGACAATTGGCACAAGATATCTGGAGAATTTCAACAGTCAGTCAACCACAATACGGACTTTAGTTAAAATCTCTTAAGTTAAATCTTCTGCAAAGGTGATCAAGTCTTCACTATCTGTGTCCTTTTATATTCCTAACTAACTAAACTATGACATAGGGCTGCACCAAATGATAATTTTTTTATTGATAAATCTAACGATTATTTTTTTCAATTAGTTGATTAAACGAATGAATAATTTATCGATAATTCTAAAGATGATTTTTCTTAATCTTTTTATTAACAATTATTTTTACCTACAATTAATATTAAAAACTTGCCTTATTAAATATTTCATCATTTTATTCAATCATCTTCTCTTAATGAATATCACTGGGGTAATATGCAGTTAACATAATAACTGGCAAATGTATTTGTGCATTGGTGTGGGGCAAGGAATATAACTGAAACAATTTACAGACAGTAGCAACAGTCTGTAACGTTAGTTTGAGCCATTTTCTCACTCATACATGGCTAATAAGTAAACAGAATATATTAAACGGCTGAATAACAATGTTTGATGACGCATAGTGTAACATTGTGTTACTATAACAGCAGTGGTGCAGAAAATAATTTTAACATGGTGATGTTGCTAATTTGAGGGCATGGATTGCTAAACTGTGGGCACAGTGCGTGTTAATCCTATATTGTGCTTGCGTGGGGACAAAAACGGGACGCAAAACAGTGCCGTCTTTCTGTTGCTCCTTTCTTGACAAAGTGCTCCGGGATATTGTGCTTCACATATTTGTGCGTAGTAGTTGTACTGCTGTGATACACCATTTACAGTTTGCAGAGCTTGCATAGCGCCACATTGTTGGGTTTCTGTCTAAACACTTCCACGTTAAATCATTGTGGTCAAGTTTTTTAGCTGCAGCTTGCTCTCCGTGGTAATACATGCTTTGACCGGGCACAGCCATGATTTATTGTGACGCTCTGATGCACGTTATACAAATTGAATCATATTTTGGTACTTGATGACATCTATTACATCGATGAATTGCCCCAATCCTACTATGACGTACAGCTAAATGTAGCAGTGAAAATAACATCAAGTATTGGACTTACTAACACAGAATCACAAGTCCAAAACCATAAGTGCACAGGAAATGTTTACTGCATGTATTATTTACAATAATGGACTTGCTCATGAGTGACAAGCTAAATACATTTCTTTTAGTACTGAGGGTGCATGTGTTAACATTCCTGCATTTCAGTTGGGAACGCACATAATTTGAAGCAGACTGCGTGTGACAGAATTACTCGGTTACAACAGATTTCACATAGAGTTTTAGCTATTTTATCAGAACTTAAATCAAAGTTTTCCAAGGTGTCAGCACTCAACCTCTGCTATCATTTCATGTGAAACAACATCAGACACTGAAACAGAGGGAGAGAAAGACCTGTCCCCGACCTCAAAGTTCCCTGATTTGGCTTGCAGAGCAGCCCTGGTCCCTCAAGCAGTTACATTGCAGTAATGGATTGAATAGCATTTGACACAACTACTTGTATATCTATCTTAAAGCTGAAAACATTTCCCCTTTTTTGATTAAAGCTGGGGAAAAATACGACCAAATAGACTGCAGGGTTGTGTTTTTTTTACCATTTAAATCTGATAAAGGAAGGTAGAACATAGACTGTTTTCAATATAGAGCCTGTTCTATCACTCAGGAAGAGTCATGGATTACTGCTCACTGGTGACAAACATGATAGCTCAATGTGGTCACTATTTTTTGCCTCTACTTGGATTGCGAATGGATCATAACAAAACCAGTGCCCAGTTCTATTTTGAGCTTAAAAACAATTTTGAATCTTGAGACACATGGATTGCATTACATTTCAGAAGAGGATGGCATTGAAGTTGAATGGTTTACTTTTTCTACAACCCAGAGCTGTTAGACCAACAATAAATGGGGTACTGCTGCCTTCTCAAAATATTTTGTCTTTTACAGCCAAGTGAGCTTCATACTAGGGGAACACGATGTCAAACCAGACATGTACCCTAAGTCCCAGAAAAAATATGGATGTTTTACTGACTTTTTTTTGTCTTTTAGT
The DNA here is from genome assembly GCA_037974645.1 of Hollardia meadi. Lineage (NCBI taxonomy): Eukaryota > Metazoa > Chordata > Actinopteri > Tetraodontiformes > Triacanthodidae > Hollardia > Hollardia meadi. The sequence continues at coordinate 6,559,684 of JBBPCS010000023.1, forward strand.
AAATTGAATCTCAGTGAACTTAACAGTTGTAGGAGGGGAGTGTGGAGTGCATTACAAAGAGGGGTGAAAAGGGGTGTCACTATTCCCCTTCAATTGAACTCTACACATAGTTTTACGTGATGTAGGGCAATAATGTCATAGGTAAAACATTTGGCTAAATGCTTTGCATAACATGTTGTCAAATTAGTTTTTGTGTCTTGTTGTGGGGTCACTATAGATGTGCTTTATTGATCTGTGATTTTAAAAAAAATTTAGGCACCAAAATCTTGTTCTCACTGTTTGAAGTGGGTGGCAAGTGTGAATCAAGAGTACTGCTCTAATCTGTTGCAGAAATGGGTTGAAAGTATGTGCCAGGAAATGCTTGTGTGCCGGGAAAATGAACTCCCTCAGACCAGCATGGTGCTGCTGAAATGCTACTTACTGTTTTTATTGACCACTGGATGACCACAATACAGAGGCAGATTTTGGTTGGACTGCTGTACTTCCTCCCCTGTTGTGAAGTGGTGATTACTGACGTATGCAGTGATGCTGATTGCTCACAAATGTCCAAAGCAGCTTCCTCCATCGATTTCTTTCTATACTGTGCACTTGTTCATTTCTAGAGACTGTATTGATAGAGGGAGCTGAATCCAAACTTGACAATCTTTAGACACCAAAATTAAAAAAAAAAAAATTAGAAAAATGTTATAACTAAAACAGCCCAGACTAATACTAATACACAATATGAAAAACTAGTTCAGTGTATAACAAAACAACTTTGTGTTAACTATCTCTTGTGCTACTAACTAATACAGAGCAAAATCTGTGTAAATTTGTGATTTGATTAACATATTCAGTTATTTGAAGGAATTTCAAGGAATGGGAATGTATTAAACATAGCAAGCAATCCCATATAACTTCCAGGCCCCAAAAGAGGACATAAGATGAGATGCATCATTGTCAGATCTAGCACTTAAAACAAGGCTTGACTATTTTTCTTGTATCAATAAAAAGGCTGTAAATATGTTCAAATAGCAGATTTTTTTTAACTTAAAGTGGTTTGATTTAGTCTGTCATGCATCTTGCTGGATAAAACAATATATAAAAATAGCTGTGTATTCTTCACTGCCCACCAGTATTCTTCTCTGTTACACCAAAACTTCAAATCTCTGTACATTCCCAGATAATACTCATTGAGTGGGTGAAGCCTACATGTGACAGTCACTGATATTATGTAGATCCCTTGAAATAAAAACATGTTAGTGGTTTTTGGCAGAAACATGCGTCAAGAAATCTAAAATTGGACAATTATGGGAATAATTTTTAAGAAAAACAGACAAACTCCCTTTGTCTATGTCTATGTGGCATGTGGGAAACTATGTTTCTATTATGTTAGATCGGCCTAATGAACGTTCAGTAGCCCATTTAGACCCAGTCAAGGGCAGTGGAGTCTGTCATTAGTATAGAGCGCTTTAGCTCTCCTCTGCGAAGCTCTACCCTCCCACCACCATCCAACAAGGGCCTGATCTCTTTATGTCCTAATGATTGAAACTTACTTCATTTTATAAGATTTCTTATCAAGAAATTACAATATTTTCAAAGGACAGTGACATGTAAATGTGAGAACAAACGACACCTAACTAAAAACAATGCATAATTCTTGAAGCTGTCTGTATGGTTTGTTGCTGGGTTTACATTTAAGCATTGTTAAGGAGGCTGCTATGAGGAAAAGGATATTTTTTGCCTTGTGTATGGGAGCGCAGTTGTGTGGGACATGTTGAAAAGAGTCTTTGCAGTTGGGGATGGGAGGTCATAAATGCGTCTGCAGTGAGTCAAAGTTGATCATATGCCAGTTTTGAATATATGAGTCCAACATACAGTTAATCTTTTATTATCACAGAGGCTAATGTGAAGGGTTGGACCTCCGCCTCACTCTTTACCCTGTCTTTGTTTGGCTTGATGATAGATTTCACTGGATGCTGTGAATAATTTATTGAATCTCTTAAATAGATATTGGCCAACCATAAAACTACTTATTCCGGAAGTGTAGACTCTTCAGTTGTCTTTGCCTGATGTCAGACTAATTGCTTTATTTAGTAAATGTCTGAACATTAATTCATGGCTGTCAAGATAGACAAGATAAAGGTTTTTTGTGAACACTCAGCTATCTAAAAATGGACAGGAGCGGTACCGATGCACTTAATGAGTTAGCAGACCCTGACATGAACAACATCTACAACCACTACTGTGGAGTGATGGTGAGTGCAGTACAGTTGCTATTAGCATCAACATGTCAGGGATGTCATACACTTAAGCTCTAATTGAGAAAGACTCTCTTCATAGCCTCTCCCCTTGAGTAGAAAGTCCCCAAAAATAAGTTATTTATTCCTACAGCAGAGCGAAAAAGGCCTTTCCTTGTCTTATGTGACCATATGTGACCTTTGCCATTTTCTTTTCTGTTTCAAAACTGTACATTATACATTTCTATAGTTTAGTATCCATTTTCTGGTGCATGGGAAAAATAACAATGCTGCCCTTCTCTGGATCCATAGCACTGTGTGCACATACCTCAAACCCCCACCACAAACATGCCCCACACAACAAGGCAGGATGCTGTAGGAGTGTTTGTGTTTTGTGTTGCTTTGATACACAGTGGCAGACATTGTCCTTCACAAGTTATAGCTGTAGTTGACTCTGATGAGAGGTTGTATGTCAACACTATTGATCTTTTTCTTTTAAGCATGGATCTTTAATCAAATGTGACCTGGATGAGAAGGGCAGTACTGCACATTGCTATGGGGGAGCAGTGAGAAAAAGGTTTTGAAGAGGACAGTGACATGCGAAAGAGGCCCACCTGCCCCTTTTTAAAGGCCTGTCAGCCTGTGTTTGTCTCCACCATGAATTAGCCCACTGAAAAAGCCTCACGCCCTCACAGGATACAATGCTAGGAAGGAAGGGGGTAGATTGGAGCTGGTGTAGGAACTAATGTTTTCTTCACACTGCACAAATATTTCTTACGATAAAGACGTGCTATAAAACAGGCAATTCACCACTTGGCCTATCCTGTCTCTAACTGATTGAGACAGAGTTATAGGCCTCACAAAAATAAATCAACGGTCTGGGGGCCTGTGTGAGGCAACTACACATTGTCTTTTCTTTTTTTTTCTTGTTCACCTCTTTAGAGGGTAACAATACCACACAAATGGCTCTCCATTGCCTGTTGACTTCTTTGAGGTTGTATTGTTTAAAGGCACAGCTGACTCAGAAAAGTTTAATTGTCATCTAATGTTGCCATTGGTCTATGCTAGATTAAGGGACTTAAGTGCCTGGAAGGAGTATGAATTACTACACTCATTAAAACGTAATGAAGCACTGCCCTTCAGCCCATGTCCACCTCCTACTAACGCTTTAAAAATAATGAAGCAGGGAAGAGGGTGAGGACTACAGGCTAGGTGTGGTGCACCAAACCCACCTTCCACTGGCTTAGGGTGTAAACATTTGTTTGAATAAGGAGCACAAAAATATTTTGAAACTTTGATCACCTTGAAATTTTGGTGTGACGTCATCAGACAGAACACAATCAGCTTTGCAACATTCCAGTAAACTCTAACTAATTAACTGTAAAAACATTAATTTTTTCTGATATTGAACAGAAACAGATCTCTTTTTTTCTTGATGATGAAGATGATGCTTTCTACTCCTTTCAGGCTTTTTTATTTGAGGAATAATTTAGGGTTTGGAGTTGAAATACTTTTGAACATTATCGTGATATTTATGCAGAAATGAATTTAATCCATAATGATGGTGGCCCTGTTATTCAAGTCTCCATCAAAGAAGTTAGTGCATGCCAGGCAACCTTGGAATTTTATAATGGCATCCTCGGACCATTGTGGGGCCCTGTAAGATTGAGACGTTTAAGTTCCTGTTTGAATGTTACTGGGAGAAAAGTTAACGTAGAATGAATAATCACAGAAGACATTCAGCATTGGGTTTAATATTATATGACCCAACTATACCGGCATCTGTTAGATGTATGTGCAGAGAGCTAGCAGCGTGAGGCTAGTTGGCAGTAGTCCCGGGATAGCCAATTAGCTCAGCTCTATGGGGTCCCTGTTGTGTTGTAGTTATTATGTGAAGCACTTTGTGTTGCATTTTGTTTGTATGAAAAGTGCAATACAAATAAAGTTTGATTGATTGATAGTGCAGGTTATACCATCAAACATTATGTTGCACGCTCGTACTAAAGTATGAAGCCGGATTTTGATCCGCACAGTTTGCCCCGTTAAAGTTATTGCATTATACTGTAATTACAAATCAACACTTCCTGTATCCTTTTCAAATTAAGACCTCTAACATTTCAATGGATCGAAACCCTTCATTTCTTAACAAGGCTTTTAGTGTGAAACATTTGCAGGAACATGCTCTGGAAAACTCATTGACTTGCAAAGTTCCCAAAGCACCTGAATTATAGCAACTGCCATCTTTTCTCAAGTTGCACTCAGCTGAAGTTTTATTTATAATTTTGATGTTAAACTTTAAAAGAGTATGTTGGGTTGAATGGCTTGTGTGAGAAATGCAATGTGTCACAGTTGTTCTGATTGGTTATGGTGCTGTTAACATTTTCATTCATGGTTTCTCACTAGCAACTCCTAGTAGTAAAAGTTGGTATCCCGGTCCTGTCCATAGTTCAATATCAATCTGGTTTGAAAATTTTTATACTGGCCCAACCCTATTCAACAGGGTAACAAACACTATGTGTCAAAATGTAATATACTGTACATACAGTTTTCCCATGCTGTGAGGATTATTACTGACATTACGGGTTTGCTGACTTTCAATTTGCTCTCCAAATAAAGTTGTAGATAAGATGACTAAACTGTTTGCTAGTTTACAACCCATCTGATTATCTACTTATGTCTTTGGCCCCGTTGGACTTGTTGTCACAGTGTTGCAGCATTCCAAAATGTCAGTAGTTGGTTTAGTGAGAACATAAACGATGCATGTCATCATAAACGATAAAAATGATTGCCAGAAGTATAAGAAGACTCATGTTGAAAAACCCCCAAATGATTTTAAAAGCAGATGCTAAAAAGTCTGCACAAATCAGCCATCCTGCATACTCTGTGTTTTTGTATCAGCTTTGACCTGGTTTAGGAGCAAACTTGGTCATTTAGTGTCATAACAGTATGATTTTGTATAAATGATTGATCCAGCCCAGTTAAATTTTTTTATGTCCTCACATAGTTCACACTGTTATTAAATTCTTCAGTCCATCTGAATCACTCTCAATAACTGCCCTATTTCTTGCCTTGTGTGCTTGTTCATCCTCGCCTCACTGTATTCATTTTTTAATGCTGAGCACTCAGAGTTTCCTATTGCTTAGTTCTAAACCACACTCCCACCGGCACAGATCTCATGTCTGCATTCTTCTCCTGTGAGGTCTTCAGATCAGCCCCTCATGAGTGCTGTTTGACATGATAATCTATGCATGGAGTTTGTCTACATTAACATTACATGTCTATTTTGTTGCTGCCTGCTAATGTTTCTGGCTTTGGGATCCCTCTTGTCTCACACTTTCATGACATGCACTACAGGCTTCATTTCAAGGATCTCTAGCCAGGAGACGGCCTCCTCTGTGGAGATCAGGGCCGACGCTAGGTCAGATCTGAGTAGGTGGAGACTTTGGCTGATCAAGTGGCCGACGTGGAATGTTTGAGCTGGTTACCAGGCAAAGAGGAATGTTTTGATTTACCATTGCGTCTTTCGAGCAGCTTGTCGCAATTAGTGATGTCAGGAGGGAAAGAAACAAATATGAAGCATTTCTTCAAAGAGCAAGCATATCCTTCCCATGAGTTCATTCTTTCCTTGGGTTTCTCAGGGAAAAGGGGCAAAAGTGCAGTTTATTTCTTTTTGGCCAAATTAGGTTTTGCAGGCTTCTTCCTGTTAGCTATATGGTGCAGGGTGTCACATTTTGAGTTGACTAAATGGGTTGCAAAGTATCAAAACAGTGACACAGCATAAAGATGTCACCAAAAATATAGTTTTTCTTGTTTATCCTTTAAAATTCTGAACCTTATTTGTTTGGTAAGATGGATAACTGGTAACAACACTAGTGACAGTCCATGGGTTGTGCCTCAGCTCTGTAGCTGTACACCTATTTATTTTATGTAACCACATGACAGCTTTGTTTAACGCACTGCTTACATTTCATTTGCCTGCAGATTTTTAGATAATATTTCACGGTACTCTAGTTTGTGAGCCCTGGCTGTGTTCTTCATGGTCTCAGCTAGCAGTGCCAAGTTTCCCCACTCTCCTACTGGCTGTAGGTATCCCATGCAGAGGCCATCTGTCTCTCCTCTCTTAAGGGTGGAGTCGCCTTTAGCACTTCCCCCCTTTCTCTCCCTTCTCTCCTACTTACTCCCAATTGCTTACTGTAAAGCAAACTACATGGCATAGATGGAGTCGAGTTTCTTTGTATGCTTTGACAGGCCTGGAAGTTGACACACTGAGATAGACAGATTGTAGTACGTTAGCAGTTGGAGTGTCGTGTCAGGTAGCTGCAGTATGTAGAGCATGTTAGGGAGAAGCCTGGTCTGAGACACATGTCTGCATGCGTCAATGCAATATCACACATGCCAAGCATGTTGGTTTACTACTCAAGACAACCAGAGCTGCAGGATGGTTTTTATCCACCTGCCATCTATATTCTTGTACCAGTAATAGATAAATATTTATCTCATTGTCAAGCTTTTGTCATGGCAGTATAATATTTTTATATTCTGTCAAGCAAAACAGTTGAGTTGCACTTGTAAGATGGCAACAAACAGCTGTTGTGTCAGCTCAGATGACCCACACAGCTCTGACCCTGATTCTCCACCACACCAGTGCACCCAGAGGACTTTGGCAGACGCAATGCAAACACAAAATAACACATGCACTGCAAGCACATTATAGCACTGTGGGCTTTTTAAAAAAAATACCAGGTCATAATTCAAAGGTGGGAGAAATATGTATATATATTTGTATATGACAAATAAAGCAGGCTCAGTTAAATACTTCAGATTAAAAAGGATAAATACAGTGCAGAACTGTGTGAAATTAGTTTACTGATTAAGGCAGGAAAAATAAGGAAAATACTTGAAAAATGTTGGTCAGCCGTGAATTAAACAAACAAACAGGAAATCCTAAGTATTATAGCACAACAAAAAGCAGCATGCATTTAGGACTCAGCAGCCATTCAAACAAAATGCTTGACTCTTACACACATGGTCACACTCGTATTCCTTATTTTGGAAGAGGGAATCACTCTCTCTCTTTCTCTTTCTCTGTGTGTGTGTGTGTGTGTGTGTAATCACTAAAATTACAGGGGGCATAATGGAGCACGGGGAGCCTCAGCCTCCTTTGGATTTTTTTCCTCACAAACCAAGATAGCATTGCTGTGGGTTACCACTCACGTTCATGCCAATGACTCAAAATACCAGCCAGTGGATCATTTTTATAAGATTTACTCTATACACATCCGAGACTTTGTACAAAGTAGAAATTTATGACTCCCAAATATAGCTTACTCTGACTGCAACCATAAAAAACTGAGACGTATGCACTTATTTTGAGTATTTTGAATGAAATCAACTAGAAAACAAACATTTTTACAAGGCTTAATATGGATCTCCTCTACAATTCACTTTTGAATTTGTAAAGCCTCTTCGAAATGTTTCTATCAATGACTAATTTCTGTAATTATACTCAAAAAATGGAGCTAGGATGTTTTTTTTTCCATTCAGGGCTATAACCTGTAATTAAGGATTTATTTATGGTAAAATTTCCAAGATACTGCATTCATTCCCACAAAGTTTTTTTTTTTTTTTGCTACAACCCAGTAGCACATCTATCAACTGTGACATGCACATTACTGTCCATGCAGCCTGCACATCATGAACACTAGATCACACTCTCTTCAGTGTTGATTTCTCAAAGTTTAAGTTTTTTTTGTTTTTGGCTGTGACCACTCATGCATTTGTTGTCACATGCTTATTGTGTCTTTACTTGCTTCTATCTATTACTGCATTTAAATAGCCATTAATCATTTTTTAACCTTTCCACAGATTGTTAACAAACTATAGTTTTTGATTAGGACATCTACTTTGCGCATGACACAAGTAATCTTTCCAAAAATGGTTTACTAAAAGCTAATCAATAATTCAATTTTGATCTCACTGCCACTTTGATATATGTATGGAACATACTGGCAGCAGCACAATGTGCAAAAGTCATGAAATGTTCTGTGGTGTTAGAAAAAAAATACTGTTTAATAAATTGAATCTAGATATGAATTCAAAATTTTCTTCCAATGCTAGACACCAAAGAACAAAAACTGTATCCTCAGAATTTAGTATAGCGCCAGTGTCATGAGCAATTCATTTTTACGATTTAAATTAAGCTGCAACAATGACGTGTTGCTGTTTATCTGAATCTTATCTCTCTCCTTTTCTCTCAACAGGTGTGAGCTGTAACCAGGTGGTTGTTCACGAGAAAGTAAATGCAGTGCTGGGGAAGAACATCACTCTCAGCTGCAGAATAGAAGTGGGCTCCAATCTCAGTCTCACACAGAGCTCCTGGGAACGTCGTCTTCCTTCAGGCACCATTACCTTGGCAGTTTTCAACCCAGAGTTCGGGATCTCCATATCTCAAGAGTATGCCAAACGCATCTCGTTTGTATCCCCTTCTGTACGAGATGCCACCATTATTATCACTGGAGCTAGCTTTGCAGATATTGGGTCCTACATCTGCAAAGTGGCAACATTTCCCCTGGGCAACACCCAAGCATCAACTGTTGTTAATGTATTAGGTAAAGTAGAGCTCTGACACTTCCTTTTTAATGTAATGAGTGCTTCTTCATGCATTGTTGGTTGTGATTAAACGAAGCTGACGTGACCACTGAGTGTTTTCCCTGGAGGGATAAGCAACTCACTGAGGCTACCTATCTTTGCAAATTACTGCCTGGACAGAGGCCATGTAAACGTAAATCCCTATAGTAATCTGCAGCTGTGTAGAAGCTGCTGTGGTGTGGTCCAACTCATCTCACCCATCCCTGTGTCACTCACTGTGGAAAAACTGCTATGTCAATTTTAAATTAATTTCACTGTCTCCACTTACATACTCCACATATAACACACATATTAACACTGGAATAAGGAATATGCAGAGACTCTCTCATAAAGCAAACATGAAGACAGAGTGCAAGAAAAACAGTCCCAAATTGATGCAACTACATGCATACAACAACAAGTTAATTGCAGGGTGTGATACAGAGTCTCATGACATCCAGTTACATTTAACCAAGCTGCATGAAAAAGTTTTATTTGTAGCACTGATCTTAAAACTGCAATGTGTAGCTATTTTCTTGGAGGGGGTGCGGATTGTTGTTAGTTCTGCCTTTTTATACCCTAACTATAAAATTGCACCTGAGGCTGAGTAAATGAGCATTTTGTGTAGCTCTCACATTGAGGAAGCAGATGACAACCTTTAATATTCATATTATAAAAGATGTTATACTTATGGGTATCTGCACAGTTTGACCATAATAATAACCTTTTTTTTCCTTTTTTTTTTTGTTAAACTGATTTCTTCCGTTGTTGCTGCTTAGGTGAATGTAAAAGACTTGCACTTAAATGTGAATTCTCATTGTCATTTTTCATGTTTTCCCAAAGTATTGTACATACAGTATACTTGAGTATACATACATATTCCTCACTGTATGGACACATACTTTCCCCCATTCATAAGGCTGTTTTGAAAAAGGACTAGATGGCTGCAGCCAAGCAACTGCATTGTGCATAAGATGTCGTCATATGGAATATATTTATGTTTAACCCATTTACATTTTGGTTCACTCAACTTAAACTGAGCTCAAAGTTCCTAGTTTTGATTCATGTTTACTTTGAAGTTTATGAGAAAGCACTCGACTTTATTTTCATTCCTCTTAAATGAACTAAAGTAAATCAATGAAAAGGCTGAAACCCATAAATAATAGGCATAAGTCACGACACGCATCATAATGATTAAGTGGTGCTGTCGACATTCACTTAATTTCAAAGCTTACACTTTTGATACCGACATCGTCTTATATTTAATGAGTATCATGAGACACTCGGCACAATATTTGTTTTGGCCCAACACTTTCTGGCTTTTTTTTTTTTTTTTTTCATCCTTATGTCTGCAGCTTCTCACAGAAAAGAGCCAAGCATTTAAGGAACAGTTCAACAGGCACTGCGCTACAGTACGTGGGCCAAAAGTCCCCACCAGTAAGCAACAGGAAGGAACCAGAGGAGGAAAATATGACACATAAAGTGAATGAATTAGAATGACCCTTTGTTTGAAAGTGCTGACAAGTGAATAGAAAAATGTAATGAACAGCAATTGACATTTTTAAAAACAAAACATTCTCACACATGTTGCCAAGGTAGATTTTATTGATTGGCAGTACCGCTGCAGATAATTCTTCAGCTTTCTAAGCTTAACTTCATATTTGAGCTTTATCCTCCAGTCATGAACTACATTCTGTTATTTTTAAAGTTGTCTGTTCATTCACCAGCTATTTTTTTTTGCCGAGTCATAAATTTGAGAAATCATGCCCACAGAGAGATGGTTAAAGTTGCCTACTCATTGAAGCCAAAATTTGATTTTCTGCGTTGAAAAATATTTCATTTCTCCTGCCAGTCTATTCAAATTATGCTGGATATTCTCCAGTTTCTGTGAAGTATGCGACATAAAACCGTATTTTGCCACATTCATCTATGTCCTATATACACCGATCAGCCACAACATAAAAACCACTGACAGATGAAGTGAATGACATTGATCATGGCTACAGTACAAT
>JBBPCS010000023.1:6570641-6586202 GCA_037974645.1 Hollardia meadi
TTTGTCACGTTCCTCGGGCTGTTCCTGAGCAGTTTTTGTGGTGTGGCAGCACGCATTGTCCTGCTGGGGGACCAATGCCATCGGGGTGTTTGGGCAGATGGTTTGTGTCAAGTGGCATCCACATGAATTCCAGGATCCAGGGTTTCCCAGCAGAATATTGCACTGTAGCGAGATGGCCAATGTTATTCACTTCAACTGTTAGTGGGTTTTAATGTTGTGGTTGATCGATGTATATTCTTGTTCTGTTAACTATCTGATAATGAGGCCAACCTTAGCTAAAAGCTTACTTGTGGATAATTTCATTGATCTTACCTACTTGCCATGTGTGGCATCATTTGCACAAAGAATTCTGGCTGTTAAACTTGCTTTTTGTTCTTGACAGCATTTAATCTTTGCCTCGGCTCCAACTTTTGTCATCACAGCATTCAAAATCTAAAACAAATTATGGCTTTTGATTTTATAACTGCTATAGATGATCATACCAACATGCCCCTCTTTCTAGTGGTTCTCATTCTGACGTCCATGCTCGGTGTGCATATGTGGTTCAGTGTGTATGTAGGCGGGAAAACCCTTGATGCAGCCAGTTTGCTGAAAGGAAATCATTACCCTTTCCACTAAAGCATTTCCACTCTTCCAAAGCATTCCCCTCCCTTCCTGACAGCAACTCCAAATTAACACAGCTCTCTGATTTAGTAATTCTGAGGCTTTAGCCAGCTCTGCTCCCAACATAGAGCTGCTACTCTTTATAGTCAGAGGCCTGTAAGGAGGGGCAGCGAGAAGTGAGTGAAGAATGTGAGGTGCTCTGGGTACAGGAGACGCCAGGTTTTATTTTTGGAAAAAGCGGGTGCCAGGAGTTATTTGAATTTGTTGTTGGACCTCCTGCTCTGCTGGGGAGGAGTGGGTGGCAGATGTCTTAGAGGTGATGGCCTTGTCTTGTGGATTAGGATGATGTGTGCCCCCACGTGCTGCCTTTAAAACTGTCACCATTGCAGTAAGTGGAACAGCTGTTAGTGTTGTTTTAAGAGGGAAAGAGATGGAGGAGGTGGAGCACTTCAAGACAAAGAAGAAGAAATGAACATAAGACGGAAATTCTAGCGATGGTACATGGAACTTTAACCTTGTATAACCTGCACAGCCAGTTTACTTCTTTACCCCTACATTGTGTCCACCCCTCCCTCAGCAGCCTATATTTTGTATTTTGATATTTTGACTGTCTCGCTTAATTTTCCCAAGTGTTATTTCTGAAAATTTGTGATGATTAAACACGGCTTGTGTTTTTAGGCCAGTGCCGAATAAGATAAAGTGTTTGCTCCAAGTTTGCGCTATTCTGGTTTGGCCCTCTTTTGAGAAAATCCCTGATATGTCTAAACTTCCAGTTACTCCCAGGAAGCTAGTATAACATTACCCCAGCTCTTAGCAGTGTACAGTAAGCTTCTCATCTTCCAGTACAACACAGTCAAATGCAAACACACCACAGTCTTTGCCGTCAGTAGCCTCTGATTTTACACTATTAAGGAGTTTTCCCCAAAGTCTTATGCATACCTCAGTCACTGATATGCATTGCTGGAGCCATACAGTAGGACCAATACATTACCCTTCCTGAAACACATATGTTTGACACACAACAAAAACGACGGCTACATCCCCACTGAAATGCCTCAATACTGTATATGATTGAATAATGTGGTTCATCAATTTTTAATGCATATATGTGAAATGGAAGAAGACAATCTGCTCTCTGGCAGTTAAGTATACTAAGGCCACTTCCTTTTGTCCATACACTATATGATGGACATTATTTATTCATATACACACAAACGATCAATATTCATTTTGTAATCTTTTCTCCATTTTGTCATTTCCTCTCCTCCCCCTTCTTTGTCTCTCCTCTTGGTTCTCTTTTTACACAGTGGAGCCAAAGGTCTATGTGTCCGCAGGCCCCACAGCTCTGCTGGATGGTAGGAACGAGTCACTGGTGGCCACTTGCATAGCGGAGCGTGGCCGTCCTGCTGCCGAGGTTTTCTGGGAGACGGAGCTGTATGGACGAAGTGAGAAGCAAAGTCAGGATGAACCCAATGGCACCAGCACCACACATGTGCGCTACATGTGGCAACCGCAGAGCTATGCCCAGGGGAAAACACTCACCTGTGTGGTGCGCCACCCGGCCCTGCAAACAGAGTTTCGCATACCTTACACACTAAATGTTCAATGTAAGTGCTGACTCAATTCCTGTGCTGTTTTCTTATATCTGACGGGAACAGTGTGGTGACATTCTATATTTTTCTCACTAAAAAGACCAAAACCAACAATGAATTGATCCCAGGAAAAAGAAAAAGTACAACATTTTGAAAACATTGAAAGTTTTTCAGGTACTGAGGAAGATGTTTAGCTTAAAAAATGTTTACTTTCCCCAATGTAATAAAATAGGAGCACTTAACAACGCTACAGGTCTTTAGGAGGCAGAAATTACAATTTTTTGGAATCGACTTGCACAAGAAAAATGTGCATATGTTTTGTGCACTGATTGCCCAAAAACACATCAGTGAGCCACATCATTGCACTGGGTGATGATGAACATGGACACTATAGTTTACTTTTCATAATCCCACATATGCTGTCCTGCATGCTGCAAGAAATACACTCTAGCTCACTAAATCCACGGTCATCAACAAATGCACCATTTACTACTGTTTCAGCACTGTTTGCTAGAAACTACAATAACAAAAATATACAGTATCTGCAACCTTAAATTCCACCTCTAAATGTTCAAAGTTAGTCTGAATGGTTTTGTGGCATAATTTTATTGCCATCTTTTAACAACTACACTACATGGCTTCTGATCATGTTACTTGCCGCATTGAACTAAGAACTACGGCTGCTCAATGAAGTATGTAAATGTAAAGTGGTTTATTGAAATTTTATTTATTATCATCAGAAGTTTTAATTAAAATTTGAATGTCTACTTTGGTCAAACAGAAATAGAGAAAAAAGATTTTGTTCTTGAAATTACCAAGTTGAATAATCATGATCAGTATATGTCGTAAAGTAATGATTATTATAGGTCTAGTTGTGCAGCCCTAATAGTTACAGTATATCTTATTGATGTTAAACCTTGCTGATAGCTTGATTTATGTACAGCCCGCTCACTACCTTTCCTTATTTGCCCATAAAGGAGCCATTTAAAGAGTCATCTTAATGTTAATATCATTGATGCACACTTACTTGCTGAGCAGTACTAAGAGTTGGTGTGTGTTTGGACTATGAGTGTAGGCTAATGAAGGTATCTTATGAAATATTGATCAGGCCTTAGCAGCAACACAAGTAGCAGGAGGCTGCTGGGGGCATTGGATGGAGACGCAGAAAAACCAAGGTTAATACAGGAAGAAAGTGGTTTTCCAGCTCAATAAATCATGTCAAATACAGAGGCAGGGGATTTTAAGTGCAAAAGAAGCACAATTTCAATGTCGAGCTGCGTGAAAAGGGTCAGTGGACACAGTCAGCCGATGCATCTTATGTGCTGTAATGAGTTCCTCATTTGTCCTCCAGAGAAATCAAAATGACAAAATTGGATATCTAAGTCAGTGTTTGCCATGTTTTATTACAGTCGCATGTGCTGGGCTTCATTTAGGCGTCCTCTTGCCTTCTTTTGTTTTTGTCTTTGTCATGGTGAGGCAGTGGAGTTTATTATTAGCTGCAGTACATCTACTGTCTGAGTGTGTCTGTTATTTTCTAACTTTCCACCAAACCAGGGTCATTTGTTTGTTGTCTTGGCTCTGTTCACCAGCAGATGCTGTACCCTGTTACACTCCTGCACAGCCTTTGTTTTTCTCATCACTCTCTACTATGCTTATAATGCATGCTTTGTTCCTTCCGGAAAAGCTCATTTGTCATGAGGCTACTGGGATCACAATGATTGATTATTGAGGCCTAGACTTGAAATAAAAATAAAATACATTTTTGTCAGCACATCCAACCTTGAGCAGTAAAAGAGTTGTTAAAAAATATGATATTTTTGTTGTAAATAATGCAAATTTTTTACATCAAAAAGTTTTGTTATATTTTGTTTTACAGTTGCCCCAATGGTATTGATAATGGGAATTGACAAAAATTGGCATGTGGGTCAAGAGAATGTGAAGTTCACCTGTAGTGCCAAAGCCAACCCACCTGCCCATCACTTCACATGGATCAGGTCAGTATCCCCAAAACTGCCTTCCTTCCTATGGAAAAACTCTCGGATCTAATTTGAATGTTTACATCGCTGGGACAATTTTTCTGCTGTAGGTGAGGATGGGTTGAATGATACTGAATGTTATGAGTAAGCAGCAAGCTCAATGGCTGAATGCTGAAACAAACACAGAAGTGCCTTAAGATGCAGTGTCTCTAGTATTGTCTTAATGCTGGCACCAAAGAAACCTCACTGTATTAAAGGGAAGGGGAGAGAGAGAGAACTTATCATCAGAAATAGATGGGCACACATTTTCCAAGGTTTCAGTAGAAATAATGTTCCTTTAAGGGTTGTGTTATGCTCGAAAATAACTAGTTCTGACCAAGTTGGATGGCAGAAGGGTTTATAGCTGTTCAGCCATACTTGTGGTTGGACTGAAAAATCATAGATTAATAATCATTTAAATATGGGGATAATGGTGCACATTTTCAGACAGTCTCTGGTGTTTTAAACACACAAAAAATGAATGAAATAGTTGTATGAAGAAGGGAAAAAGCCCTGTTTAAACTCCCCCTTGAACTCAATTCAGGCTGCATCCTTCTAAAGCCTTGTTCAGACTGCCAGCCCAAATCCATTTTTTGGCATATCCATATTGTGTCCGGATTGATTTTAGAAATTCTGGACAACAAAAAAAGCACATGCTCTGGCCTCTCAGATCAGATATCAAAGTGTCTTTTATGTCACTCGCAATGAGACAAACAACAACAGAAAATTCAATGTGATGGAATGCATCAGAGTGGCTGAATCCATGTTGCCACTAGCAGATTTGTATGGAAGACAACTTTGAGAACAACAGTCTGTGGACAAACGCTGAAATAAATTATTTGTTCTTTGACTTGACAGCATGTTAGATTGGAGGGCGAGATGATGGACCTCCATTTCTCATGCTTCCGTGTTGGAGATAGGTTGGTGATGTCTGGTTGCACAAATCCAATCTGATCGCTTGCAAATAACAGTGCAGACAGTCTGTCTTAAAGATCTGATTGAAGAAACAAATCTGATTTGCCTGCAGCCCCTTTTACACAGCCCGTTCAATGCGTGCATGTTGCACCTCTGATACGTCTCGCCATCTGTGTAAACATCACAGAGGCATAATGGGGGGTCAAAGTTGTTCCACCTCTGAGACAGCAGCGGAGGTAGTAACGGCGCCGAATCGACGTCTGTGTAAACGAGTGAGCCGGTGTGGCGGACCGACGAGACAAGGCTGTGGCATTTTGTCGACATGGATTGTGTGCGACACTCAACCGGGACATTTAAAAGCAGCTAGCAGCAGTTAGCAGCTAACTCAAAGAAGAAGAAAAACAACTGAAAATGTTTACAAATTGTGGAGACATCGCGAGGTTCAGGAGCTACTTACCCTCCGAGCAGAGGACAAAATCATCCGCCACATAACAGGGACAGTAAATGGCTGTTATTGTCATGTTATTCCATTGTTTACAAAGCGCTGCTCGTGACGCATGTAAAACGTCACACTAGACTCCGACACTCCTGTGTTACTCGTCATGCCTCTTTTAACTGCGGAACTCCGGCTTGCTACCTAAAATCACACAGTGAAGTGGCGTTATGACGCGGTTTTTGTGTAAATAAACAAAGGCGTCACAGAGAGGGGTCTTCGTTGCAGCAATATTGTGTAAAAGGGGTTAGGGTACTACTTGGTGTTGCCGACCATTATTTTTGACACAATACTCCAAAACTGGCTGTTTCTCATTCTCATAGTCATAGTTTCTTGCAAATGTGGCAGCCCTCTCTGTCCCGAATTTAGGGGATACAACTACATACTGTAGCTTTTGCAGACGTCAGTAGTGTCGGAGTGCAGTCACTTGTTAAAAAGTGCATTCAGAATGTCCTTGTCCTCGTAAACTTTGGGAAATCTCTTAATATTTATCCTCTGGTTGTCAGCAGCTAATGCTAAGTTACATAACATGATCTGCACCACTGAAAAAGACATAGCAGCATATAAATAATGGAAGCCAGGATTAAAATCCACTGTTTGTTCTTTTTAGCCTGGATAAGTTAATGGTTCATAATGTGTTCAAGTAAAAATTTTGACAACACTTAGAATGTTGCTTAAACTGGCAATAGACAAGTTGTTTTTTTGCCTTATTTTCATTATGAAGTAGATGTTGTGCCATCAGGCACAAAATCTCCTGGGAAAATGAGGGCTAACTGGTGATCCAGACAGGCTCGTAGCCTGGCACTATTTCTGTCTGCTTTCATGTCTTCATTATAGGTTAAATGAATGAATGAACTTAGACCTGTGTTGTCGTTAAGTTACTTCTCTTTTTATTGAACAAACTACATGACAGATCAGCTACTGGTTGGCCCTGTTGCATAGATCTAAACTGGGTTTCAACAAACTTAGATTAAGTAGCGAAGCAAAGAAGTGTCGGTCTATAAATTACCTCTAGCATAACTTTGGAGCCCAGACACTGGAGCTGTCAAATGCCTTGCTGCACCCATCGGGAATCCCTGCTATAAATAAAAGATTCCAAATGGTTCATGCATCAGAACAACACTGGCCTTTTGGCAGCTCTTTGTCTTCTTCTTGCTTTGGAAACAAGAGATATGGTCTCATTTGAGCTGACAGTACCAGTAAAGTCTAGACAGACACTGTTTATTTTCTATTTTTCTCCTTTCTTTTTTTGCCCTGATGTTGAAACCTTGTGTTCATGTAGAAAGCTTTTCCTCTTGACTGATGGAAGTGCAGCCATTTCAAATGATCGCAGTCATTTGATCATATAATAGTTGCAACAGGCACATGAGTCAACGCCACCAGCAGAACAGTGACGTCATTGCAAGTAATGGCGAGAATTTTAAGTTATGCTTACGTCTCTCAAACATACAGTAATTAATTAATCTATGAATGTATGTCTTTGTATGCAGGTCTGTGTAGGATGGAATGCACACTATTTGATTCATGTAATATTTAATTTTTACACAGGTTGGATGGATTGATGCCCGAAGGTGTTGAGATCTCAAACAATAGCTTTGCTTTCACTCGCCCATTGGAGCGTAATGACTCTGGTGTATACCGCTGTGAAGTGTTAAACGACATCAGTCTCCGCAGTCAAGATGTAAACCTCTGGGTACAAGGTATGTTCATACTTTTACACTCGGTTTGTTAAAGTGCTTTGGAATGTTCTTTTAACTTAAGTAAATAACCTTTTAGTATCTGATGTTAAAAGATGAATCTGTGCCTTTTGACATTCATTGTGCCTTTCTGATGTACACTGATCAGCCACAACATTAAAACCACAGTTAAAGTGAATAACATTGACCATCTCACTACAGTGCAATATTCTGCTGGGAAACCCTGGATCCTGGCATTCATGTGGATGCCACTTGGGCAGGACAATGTGTGCTGCCACACCACAAAAACTGCTCAGGAACAGCCCGAGGAACGTGACAAAGAGCTTAAGGTGTCCACCTGGACTCAAAATGCCCCAGATCCAAATCTGATTGAGCATCCATGGGATGTGCCGATCCATGGATGCCATCATGGAGTGCTGTTGCCATGAGGGGGTTTACTTTGTTTGAAACAATGTTTGGGAGGGTTT
The DNA here is from genome assembly GCA_037974645.1 of Hollardia meadi. NCBI lineage: Eukaryota > Metazoa > Chordata > Actinopteri > Tetraodontiformes > Triacanthodidae > Hollardia > Hollardia meadi. The sequence continues at coordinate 6,578,424 of JBBPCS010000023.1, forward strand.
TATGGGTCAAAGAACATCCACATGAATACCAGGGCCCAAGGTTTCCCACTAGAACATTGTACTGTAGCCACGATCAATGTCATTCACTTCATCTGTCAGTGGTTTTAATGTTGTGGCTGATCGGTGTTAGGTTACCCTCTCAAAACAATCAGCCCTCCATTCAACACTTTTAGCAGGGCTAAGCCTCCATATAAATGTCCCGGCCCAGATCCACTTTCACACATTCCTGGCAACAGGACCACGGAGTGCAGATAAAGAGTATCGGTACCAAACATTTCTACTGTTGTGGTTTTGGCAACATTAGATTTCTCATAAGGAAGAGGGTGTTTACCTCTGCTGGTTCAGCAAAGTATGCACCCATGTAACCTTTTTCTTTGTTTAGTTTAAGGTCAGGTTTCACAGCGGGACATAATGAATTGTGTTCACAGATTTGCAGTACACAGAAGTTATGTATGTGTACTCCCTGAAGTTTGTTCTTTAACAGTTCATTGTACTCTTAATGCTGTAATGCTGAATGAATTGTGATCAAGTTACTTAGTTTCTCAACACCTCACAGATTAAAACTAATAGCCTGAAAGCGGACTTCCCTGGATTATTTAAAGGGGTTTCCATGCATTTGGATTTGTTAAATGCTGTTGATTCACTGACATAAATCCTTGTCAGAAAACTCACAGGTTACTGAACAACTCTGTCTGCTTACTCTGTCTATCCACTGTTTTTTCTTGAGGTCATTATTGTAAAGTCAGGGCGTGGGTCCTGAGAACTCTGCATCTCTTTTTATTTTCACTTCTCTTTTACTCCTTTTAATCCTTTTCCAAACAAAGCAACTGCCGTTTTTGGACATGTACTCCACTAATACACACAATCTTTTTAATTTCTCACTGTTGAGAGGAAAGAGCTGGAGAAGCCCCCCAAAAAAGGCTGTCAGGCTCCATCTGTGTACAGGCCTGGTTTGGAGTCCTGCTCCAAACGAAAGCACAGCTGAAATCCTGTCCAGGACAGACTTGCACTGAGCAATTATCTTGCTTCTCTTGTCAAAAATTAAGACTTGGGCATGCAGCCTCTCACTTCCCTCCCCTGTGGAGATAGTCAGGTTGAGCTCAGATATATTCCCTCCCCCTCCGTGGCTGCTTGGTGTAGCTGTTTCACATACCCAGTTGTCTGTGCAGCCTTGTGGTTTTTGGCTGCTCCTCACTCAGATGATCAGCTACAGTACATGGCTGCAGATGCTCATAACCTACGTGAGGTTAAAATGTCGCGCTGCAGGGTGGGATAGATGTCTGACAAAGGAGACGATTGACAGTATATCAGTTCACTGACCTTGATCTGTCTCCATTATCCTCATGCTTTTACTTTACCAGTGATCCTTCAGGCTCACACATGATGTGTACTTGCAGGCAATTAGAGTCTTACTCAGTTACACAAATTGTGGAAATCATTATAGCTCTACAGGAATTTGGTTCTGATAATTAGTACCTAAAAACCTGAAGATGCAGACCTCTATTAGTGCAAGTCATATTGCTTTTTAGTCTGGCCTTTAATGCGCCTGTGTAGAAATCGACTAGTGGTATCAGGCTGCTCTTAGCCCCAGAGACTAGAGGTCAAAATGGAGACACTTATCCTGACCATGAGCTCGACACAGCCCTTTTCTCTCTGACTCTGGCTGCTATCACAAACGCCAGCCACCGGAGAACAAATCAGATGCAGGAACTTCACATCGATCACACAGCGTTTCATCTTCTCACATGACTTCCCCACAGCAGGGTTTAGAAAGAAAGGGGGGAGAGCCAATCACGCTCACTCAGATGCTCATGAGTGCATGTCCTCTGTCCCCCGATCCGTCTGTCTTTTCTCTCATGCACACACACACACACACACACAATGAAATTTAGCACTTAACCTCTTTCTGCCCCTCTCATTTCTCCCTTTTTGCTCTACAGCACAGCTTTCAACAGTGTGTCAGGAGAAGAATGTCTCTGCTCCAACACTGCACAGTGTTGTTATAAATGAATCGAAAAACCATTCACACTTGCTTCGTCAGTCGTTACAGGACATAAAGTTCAGTCGTTCTCCTCTTTATTTTTATGACTCACTCTATCTTCGTTCCTCTCTGTTTAAATCTTTTCATCACATGTTCGCTCTGCAGATCCTCCCCCCACCACGTCCGCCCCCAGCACCACAGCTTCCCTCCTCCACGACACATCTGGAACCGCCACTGCTGTGGACCAGCGGAGAGCACTGTTCACCTCCCCGACACTGGCCTCCTTACCTGACAGCAGCCTGGGTACTATCGTTGGTGGGGCTGTAGGTGGAGTTTTATTCCTGATACTCCTTTTGATCCTCGGCGGTGTCTGTTTCATGCGGCAGCGCCGTACCTTCAGAGGCGACTACTATACCAAACAGTACCTGGGACCTTCTGACATGCAGAAGGAGTCTCAGCTAGACGTGCTGCAGCCGCACGAGCTGCAGGAGGTCTATGGGGACAAGACGAGCAAAGGCAGCCAGGATCTGAAACCAAAACTTGGGGGAGACATTATTTACCCGGATTACACGCCTGAACGCAAGGATAGAGATGACTGGGCTGACAGGGGGGATGCCCACATGGGCCTCAAAGAGGGAAACTACTACCCAGATCACTACAACACCCAAAACATGCACCCCTGCGGGCCTCCTGTGCACATCCCCATAGTGAACAACGGCTCCCCCTACCTGCCGGAGGACTGTTATGACAATGGTACAGACAGCGACTACGTGTCCCACCTGGACGGATCTGTGATCTCACGCAGGGAGTGGTATGTTTGAGGAAAGGAGCAAAAGAACAAAAACGGACACAATGACTGACTGAGAATAATTTAACAAGTGACAGATATAAATATCATCAAAGGTGGTGTCATTTCAGTTAAAGGATGAATACAGTTTCTCAGCGAGCTTGTTGAACAGTACTGCTCTGCCTTGATTGTAACCACTTAACCTTAAGGACGTTTATGTGGATCACACTTTTATGTAGCATTTCAAGAAGCTACAAATAAGCTGGAATGCCTCAGTGATATTATCTGTGTAGGCTTAAGAGGCTTTGGCATACAGTGGAGTTTCAACTGATGTGAATAAGGTTTTGTATTATGCTTGTTTGTGTTTGCACCTGTCTAACACAGGTCACAGGCCAGGTGTTCAGACCCTTATAAGTCAAGTATTTATATCCCTGACTGAATGAGCTCTGCTCCCATAAAACCTCACAAGTTCTGTGGCATTTTGAAAATGGTCTATTGATTGCTTACAACGTTTACATACATGTGAAATGTTTATCATGGCTGCAATCAGTATTTAAAGCAAATTGTACTGCATGATTTATCTTTCAAGCAAAATGTATCATCGCGTTAAAGGGAAAGTTTTTCAGTCACATAATTAAAAGGGAGAATTACACAGGCATCATACTGAGGGACAAGCAAACTGACTGACGTTCGTACAATAAAAAAAGCACTCCCCCGTGTAAACCTCTGGTTCTTCAGTGGCTTTAGCAAATTGTAAGTATCTTCTCTAAATTGTTCATGAAATGGAAAGCCTGACAGTCAAGATGACAATGAAGTAAAAAATAAAACGTTATTCCCTGTGGAACTGCTCTTACTTTTAGTTTTATCTTATATATTTTACAGAAGTTTCTCTTCCTGACATTGTTATCCTTAAGATTTCAGTCCTGGTTGATTTGGTGACACCCGTGGTTACTGTGTTTAGTGTGGTTTAATACTGCACCAAACATACAACTTCAACAGCAACATTGTCAGAAAATTTTCAGATAAAAGGGGAGCTCCTGGTGCCTCTACAGTGCAACGAAACAAATTGGCTAATAAAGAAGTTGGGCAATAATAATTGCAACTCTTGATTGATCTACCAGCTGGTTGTGGCTGCTGCTTACAGTACTTGCTTTTAAAAATGATGCGCTGACAAAAAATGCCAAAGTGACCGTTTTTGACTGTGATCTGCACTAACCGCAGTGACAAATACTAGGCAATCTGAATAAAGTGTGGGAATGACAAACTGCCACTACCAATAGAAACTACAGAGATGTATAGATAGTTACTGAACGTAAATACATTAAATGGCTATTTCAGAAAAAATGCTGACTGGCTGCACAGATGGTTCAAAAATTGAGTTTGAATTCTAACTTTAACCAATACTCTATTATTGCTATTGAAATGTGTTAATCTAGTCACTTTCCTGCAGTGAAAAAGCCCAACTCTGTTATTAGTTCACATCAAAGGAAGCCAACCAGACCTTGGCCTTCTTCACTTAGCCATGATAACAGGCTGCGTCGCTGTTTTTTTCCATTTTCCTTCCTCTGATTTCTGTCTGCACGACCAACACCAATTGGTCATTATAGTTCTTTATTTTAAACATGGGATCAAAGAAATGTGTTATAAAGACCAGATGTGACTATCGCAGCTGTCATCGTCTGACATTATGTGGCTCCATAAACCACCAACAGTTTCACTGCTCCCACTCGACACTCCACGGTCGTGACTCAAGATGGTATATAAGCAAAATACTTGTTGGAAAAGAGGTCAAAGAGCTCAGAAAAAAGGAGCACTAATAAAGCGATCTTTCAGTGTGTGTGTGTGTGTGTGTGTTTGAAGTATGATTGGGCGAATACCTCAGAAGAAACTGTGAGTGGCTGACATCACTACTGATCACAGAGCAGCCTATAATGTTGGGTTTTGGCTCCTCGGCACCTCCTCTGAGGATATACAGCGATCATGGAAACTAGAAATTCAATCCATGAGTGAAAAGAAAAAAAAATACGGTTCAAGAACCATCTAGATTTGAGCCGTCTGTGTAATGGCTCCCCAAGGGATGTATGTTTTTCCTAAAGAACAACAAACCCAGTGACGTGAAGTTGAAACAAAAGAGTTGACATCGGTGATCTCATCTCTCACTGCTTGATTTGACCTTACACTTTTCCACTTAGTGCTCCTTTTTTTTGTTTCCTCGGGAATGATGCATGGATCAACGTGGCCTCTGCAAAGCCTCACATGAAAAGAAAACATACCCTTTTTTTTTTTGGGAAAGATCCCTGTTTAGTCAATCAGGGTGTTTGTTGTCGAAGAAGGAACCATGTATGTGAACTGCAGTCAGATCAGGATGGGGGTTGGTTATATTTTGAGATCTGCTTCTTTCTTATTGGGGTTTTACATATTGTGGCTGCACATTTTCTCTCTCTTCACTTTCCCATGCCATGGCTTTGGTTGAAGGTTTAGATGTCTGAGAATAAACTACTTTAATCTCACTTTCGTCACATGCATGCACCCAGCCGCCATACATCTGCCACTGCAGCCCACATTCAAAGAGCAGTCCTGTTATGTGCGTGTGTGTGTGTCCTCAAACCGTGAGCTTTTTAATTAAGTTTTCGGGGGGGGGTTTCTCATTGCACTTGGTGACTAAAGTGCTTGAACAAGGTGATTTATAGCAAATTCGCGTCTGCACACACACTGCTGATTTATTGCTGTCATCTTGTATATTTGGTAAAATCTCTCGATGCCAACTGCTGTCTCTGCTCCAAAAATGATATATATATTTTTCTTTTTTTCTCTAAAGACTATTGACAAAAGACAAAATGAACTGAGGTGATAAATGTTTTTTGTAAAGTTCAGCTCACTCAACTGGTTGCATGTAAATTAAGTTATTCGCTTCCTACTTGGTTCATTATTTCTCCAGTAATGTTTATATACATGTACATAATGCTAATAGTTTAGCGTAGGATTAGCTATTTGATCTATATGTTCATGTACAGTTTTATCGGGACTCTCCTACTGAATAGTTGGTGCCTTAGATGGGCTGAGCAATGCACAGAAACTTTGAAAAATGACAATTATTGAAAGCATTAATTTAAAGGATATTGAAGAGGAGGATTAAGCGGTCCATTATTATGTCTTCCATCTTAATATTTAAGATTTGCTGTTATCAAAAGATCAGAGAAGACAAAAGGTTGATTGCCATGCCTTATACTCTTTGAAAAGACACATGTAACAAGTTGGTTACTGAGAAAATTGTAATAAATAAAGTTTCACTGGGAATTAAGGCAAGCCAGATTCATAGAAAATATTATTGTCCTGTAAATATGCTGGCTGTTTTTTTATTATTATTGAAAAAAATCTTATTTTTTTGTATGAGGTCTGTAATTTTCACAGAGTATTAGTTAATCTTACGAGTGTTACAAGGAGCTCTTGTCTTTTGCTGTTTTCACTGCATTTTATATTTGCTCTGGAGAGTTTCTGACCAATTATTTTGTATTTTGTATGTCTGAAAGATTGATGTCTCACAGGAATCAGAGATGAAAGTGCGATAGATTGTATTTTGTTCCTTTGATTGCAATAAAAGACCATCATTACTGAAATGTGTCCTGGGATATTTTTTTTTTAGATTAATACTGTGTTAATACAGTATTTAGATTACCCATGTCCATCTAGATATTTAAAGGTTGACTACAAAACTACTAAAGCAATTTACTGAAAAGTGCAGTACCCCTGCAGGAATACCTATTTGATGAATGTTGTGGTTTGTAGTTAGCTGTTCTGGATGAGCAGGTGATTAAATACCTGACTCTCTCATATCTGCTGAGTAAGACCGTGTGACTGAATTAAAATCTTCATGAACAGCTACTAAATTGATCTTGAGGTGAGACCGTTTTGTCATTTGCCGTTTAAAGATCAAGAGTGAACTTTTAATCACCACTTTTAGGCAAAAACATGGACAATAAGTCCTTCAAAATTGAAGAAAAACTGGAACATCAACAATATTTCATGAAGACTGGGCAAACAGCGGTAGACCATGTGATTTAATGGAAAGAGGTGAGATTCTTCTGTCAACAAATATGTTTGTGTGTTTAACAGTTTTTTTAAAAGTCTGGATTACGGCTGCAGCTACAAAATGGAAGTCTACTAATCCATCAGATTTCTTCCAGTGCTGTCAGCATAACCACCACTGACAACTATTACTATGTGAACAACGTTCCATACTCATGATCTCAGTGACACAACTGTGTAAATTTTAGACGCTGATGAAGGCCACAAGTTGTGAGTGAAAGCTCTGGAAGAAATTTAGTGTGTGGGTTTTACTGGAGTAGAGGGGGTTGACATGTAACAGTCAGTTGGTGCTTCTCAAACCCTGCCTTCCAATACACATACTGCCATACCGTTTAGTATGCAAGGAAAAGATTTAGTAGGTCCCAAATACATAGTATGCCAAATGCAGTATGCCAAAAATACCAGGATATCCAAATGCATCCGGTCCCATTTTGCAGTAACCAAACCAGCATGCTTCTCTGGCTGTTGTGACACACAATCCTCAGCGCAGAGGAAGGTGCATCACATCGACTGAGCTGCTGAGAGAAAACAGACAGATAACAGCTCACTGACCGATGACGTAAGCCGTAATCACAGATGACGGCACATTTAAATTAGTACCACTTTTTTTGTGATTTATGTGTATAATTATTAATTTAATATACCCACTATATACAGACTGCACTGGATGTATGAGCAAGAAGGTCAAAGTTCAAGGCGCAAGGTTATGATGAAGTAGCATGTCCCAAATGTATACAGTACATACTACATACATGTATGTACTTTGTAAGAGCAGCTGCAGTATATACTAAAAGAAAAAATAAAATGTACAGTGGTGTGAAAAAGTGTTTGCCCCCCCTGTTAAAACATAACTGTGGTTTATCACACCTGAGTTCAATTTCTCTAGCCACACCCAGGCCTGATTACTGCCACACCTGTTCTCAAT
>JBBPCS010000023.1:6586302-6601126 GCA_037974645.1 Hollardia meadi
TTTTGTGTTTACTTGTGTTGTCTTTGACTAATATTTAAATTTGTTTGATGATCTGAAACATTTAAGTGTGACAAACACGCAAAAAAAAAAAGAAATCAGGAAGGGGGCAAACACTTTTTCACACCACTGTATGTGATTTGGAACACAGCCAAAGTCAAGGATCCTGGATCTTTCCTTGGTAGGACGGGTCCTTCAAGTCAGGTCCCACAGAGGCTAGGCAAGACTTTTTCCTAGCATTCCGAGAAAACACAATTGAACAAGCTAGCGTCATTGTGTCATTCTTCTTCTGTTGGCAAACAGCTTTTAGGTGCATTATCACCACCTTCTGAACTGGAGTATGGATCGGAATGGGTCTTATACCTACCCTAGCCTGTATTCTTCTGCTGAGTCCATTCTTTTCCAAAGATTTAAATATACTGGTAGCCCTATATCCCACATACCCTGAGTTCAATTGTAGTAATTCTTTTATTTCAAATTTAATGGGATCCTTTTTCCAGCCTGTCATTGAAAAGCTTCGCCATTTTTTAAGACCTGCTAAGCTACTTCTAAGGTACTTCAGGCGTGCCGAGGATACACGCAGACATCGTTCAAATTCTTTTCTTTGTAGAATTCGGAGGATCCTGGACATTGGAACACCATTCGATGACGTCGAATCCTTCAAATTCAGTCGTTTGAGGATCCTTCCCTGACTTTGAGAAGCACCCAGAGACTATTAACTCTCATCTAAAACTGTATTTTTATCAAAAAGCATATCCTGATTTGTTCTGAGCTACCTTTCATTTGATTGTTTCTTGTTTCTTTTATTTATTTCACTGTTGCCCTTCATGTTCTTTCTTTTATTTCTTTTGGTATTTATTCGCATCCCTCTGTAAAGTACTTTGTTTTGAAAACTGCTCCATAAATAAAGTTTTATTATTATTTACTATTCTTTTATACATAAAGCAACATACCGTACACAGTGTATCATGGGCTGATGTGCAGCTAAAGTCTTAAAATTATAAATTATAATTGATAATTATTAAGCGGTTCCGGCCTCTTAAATATGGTGATTTGCTGCATTTTTCATTGTAATTCAAGCATCTTTGGGTTTTAGATGGTTGCAGGGACAAAATAAGCAAACTGAATACTTACTGTTGTAAGATAGATAGAGAAGAGTAGACAGATAGTGTTTTTTCTCCCCCATACGAGGTAAAGGTGTTTTTGTCTTGACCATCAGTCTCTGTCACCTTCAGCCTCCTGCACTGTCCTCACCTGTGATAGTAACCAACTGACCCATTTCACACAACTCTCCATTCTGTCTAACTCAGCACCCTCTTCATCAGCGGTTCACAGAGTGAAGCTGCTGGGTTTTCTGTCACACCTGCATCGACTGGGCCGGTCGCTGACCACCCACAACTCCCTCCCGTCACCCATCAGTCCACAGAGAGTAAGATGTGTCTCCTTAAATATTGTGAAATTATCTCAATGAAATTATGCCCTCAAAACATTTACAAAGGAATTTACAATGGCACCCCTAATCCAAGCCCTCCCACTCTAAGTGCCTGTGTTTAATCCCCAGTGTTAACCTGGCTTTGGAGGTGATGTGGACACTATCAATATGTGTTGTTCAGCAAAGTGACAATCGTCCCCTCTGGTCCAGATTAAAAGCTGAAAGAGAAACCAGATACCTAATCCTCTGTGGCATGTTGGCCAGAAATCTCCCTTCTTGGACTTCACTTTCATCACTTCAGCGTCCGTGTCGCCCCGGTCCAAAAGCACTCCCTCTATTATCACGGTGTTGCCTGACTGGGATAACCTCAGCCTAATCCATCACTGCTACCATCTGCATGTTTGTGCAGGCAGTGTGGGTAAATAATGCTGTGTTGGTGGGCTTGGGTTACCTCTCCTTTTTCCTTTCTGAAGATTTTGGCAGATGGCTGCGAGGGGCATTTTTTCACACTTAATGAATCCGTCAGCAAATGTGTTTTGTTTTGTGACCTCGTAAAACAGCAGTGGGCTGTTCTGCTTGTGTTTTTCTTAAAACATTCTTTAAGACCCCACCCAAAGAAGTTTAAGTTGAGATGAGTTTCAGCATCAAACTTTAACCTTTAAAAAACGATTCTTGTAAAAATGGCTATTGTCTTCTACCTGCCAGTGTTGTTTTCTTTTCTTCATGATTTGTTAATTCAGACTGGAGAGAAGAGAGGTAGCCACTTGTATTTTGTGCTCTTCCTCTGCAAAAACACTGATTGTTAGCTAATGAACACGAACACAGCACCAGGGAGCTCACATCAAAGGCCGCAGCTGACTGAGCCGAACAGACAAATTGTTTGAGCTCGTGGGTTTGGAAATAATGAAATGCTGCAGAGGGTGGGAGAGTGTGGAGCAGTTACAACAAAAATGTTGTCACATGGCCTGCAGTCTCGCTGGCTCTCGTCTCAGTGTGAAGTGTGTGAGGCTTCAGGGCAGCAGCCACCTCTGGGCTGAGACAGTGGTGGCGAGTACCGGGAAAAGAAATGAAATCTCCTGTCTATTGCAGTCAGTCAGTTAGTGTTGTCCCTTAATTCAAGAGAAAATTGAGAAGCTGATTATTCATATATATATATATATATATATATTTTTTTTTTTTAAGATTTAGAGTTTATTGTGTTATCCATTTGGTAGCCGTTCATATCACAAATTCTTCCCTAGCAGATGGAGGTTGACTTCTCATTGACTTAAAGCTGACAAAATCAATATTTTACGATGGATCAACTATTCACACATAATGGGAAGGTCGTCGCTGCTACGAAAACCTACAGAGACTGACTCTGCAGTTTCCCTCAGCTTTACAAACCTTTACAGCAATTTTCAGCTCATTGTTTTGGTTTTACCTGACCTTTTGCCTCAATCTCACCTCTCTCATCATTGTTTTACTGCAAAACAAAAAAAGCTCTAAAAATTCACTGTATACTACCTGACCAGACAGACAGTTAGCAACTACCTGGTGAATTTTGAAGCTAAAGAGCCAGAGACTTCCCTCAGGAGTTGGTGGGAACCAAAAAGAGCTAAACAGATAGTTAATATTGGACTTTGGATTCATGGGTTGAAAATGTTGTTCCAAGTCTGCTGGATGTGTAAAAACAAGTTTGCCATATAAGTTAATGCTGTTTCAAGAATTTAGGTCCTTAAAGTGCTCAAATAAAATAAAATGTTTTGTCAGTAAAAAACGTTTTTTATAGCAAAAAGCATGGCAAGTCCCCCCTAAACAAATGAGCAAGTAAAGAAATAAATGGAACAGCCAAAGTCATACAAAGTCCAAACCATACAAACAAAAACAAATAGACAAATAAACATTCCATTCTTCTGTCAAAGGTTGTAAACAAACGTAGAGTATGGCTGGAAAAAGCCTGTGGCCTCTGGTCTGTCTGTTTGCAGACGACTACTCTTTCACTCGGCCATTTGTGATTTACAAGCCACAAGTGTAGGTTTTCATTGTGATGTATAATAGAGCATTTAAATGATGCAGTATATCATGACATGACAGTCATATGCAAGCATTCTGCTTGGTGCTGCAGTGTTGATCACTGAAAACCCTCCCTGGAGACTTTTACTTTACCATCACAGGCAGAAAGCAAAGAATGATCATTTTTCTCTGATATAAAATCTCAAAAGAGCCAAACAGAGAAATAGCTCTTGATATATTTATAAAGTCTCCTACATGTATCACCTTCGACCAGTAAATTTTGACCTGGTTGCGGTATAGATGTGTGCTTCCAACAAAGACGAGAGGTTGTGACAAAACCCCCTTTGTGCAGTGACTCCTCTGAGGCCGAGCACACAGACAATGAAGGTTTTCATCGATTAGCCACATTGTTACTCTAGACTGCACTGAGGGCCATTCACAGATCAGATCCTGTGTGCCCAGCTTGCTCAGCCGCCGTGGAAAAGCTTGCTGCTCTGAAGCGGTGTGAGTCTGCGTTTCTCTCAGCTGACTCAGAAAGTTTTCCAGAGACGGTTTAAAGAAAAAAAGCACTGAGAGAAGCCTATCTTATTGCACAATATGAAATTAAATGGGATGACAGAGTGGTTTTCTCTGGGGCCCAATAAAGTATAAACATACAGATTGGGTAGTGTGGATGGTAAGAAAATAGCCAGTCTGCACTTGGCTATTATTGTTTGGCTATCACGGCTGCACATTGCTGTAGCAGGCACCTCTGAAGACAAAAGCATGCACATGTTGGAGTGCAAGGGGCAAACAGTTACATGGTTTTACATATGAGAGTCAGAGTTTTTCTTATGGATCAGCCTCTAATTGGGCTCATGGCATACCACAGGCTCTGATCAGAATGGGTGGGCAGCCATCATACTGGGCTGTAACAGGGAGACTCCCACGTCCCCCTGCATTGTTCTGCAGTGTTGGAGCAGATATAATCTTCAGTGAATTTTAATCCCTGCAAAACAATGCAGTGTTCCCAGGGAAATGTCCATAGGGTATATAAAAAGAAACAACAACACACTATTGAATGAAGCAGACTTAAATATAGCGAGGACTGGACTGAGCCTGCAACTTTATATACTGTATGCTAGAGAAATATGAGAGGTACCTGGAGGAAGTTTACATTCTGCAGCAAGACTAAGAGGGTACAGCCATGCTAGAAGCTCTGCGAGGCCCCCTAAAAACTTGGTATTTCACCTGGATGGGTGTGGTTTTGCAGGACGTAGCAAAAATTTCACATTTAAGAGTTTACTACTGCACACCTTTGCAAGAATTCTGATTAAAAATCCTGAATTATTTTAATTTGATGAAAATGAGAAGTTGGACTGAGTGGAAAGGTTTTATTTCTAAAACTTGAAAAAATATCGACTGAATAATAGATGCATACAATATGACGCCAACAGAATATTAATGTTTTCCTATAAGCGGTATAATTGTACATGGGAATTGAGAGCAGGCTGGTCATACATCAATGCAAGATACTACATTAATATCAGAATACAGACCCTCCCTTGCCCCCCTTCCCTGCACCCCCTATCTGAGTAGAATTTAGTTGTTGTTAGTCCATCTAAATATCAATATATTTTAGCACCATCTGTATGTATTTCCAGTATAACATTATTATATTTAATTTGAGAATGTATCAGCAGTCAGTCAGCTAAGCCTAGTTGCTGTTGCTGTCGTGCCAGAAGTGCAAGGAGCAAAAGACTTGTGTATCTTGTAAATCTTGTGTAAGTTTGTCTTCGTAAATCGATGATCTCAAAAAAATAATCATCTCTGTTGGAAGTTAGTGAGTTGATTAGGTTAATAAACAACTTTTAGGTTACAGTATTACTAGCATATCTAAGTGACGAGACGACCCAGGTTCCCATACTTGGACACAGCAGTGGTTTGACCTAAATGCTAACATCAGCGTGCTAACATCACAATTCATCTTCTGCGAACCATGAATATTTGTTATTTGCTATTTCATAGCAATCCATGAATAGATGTCAAGTTATTTAATTAACAAATTAAAAACATTGACCAAATGGTGACTAGAGCAAAAGTCAGTGCTCCTTAACCCTTACAGGAGTCAATAGGATTCATCCTGAGGAAAGCATGAATGATTTAATTTTTTTTTTGGCAATCATCCCATAGTTGCCCAGACATTTCTGAACCAAACATGTCAACCTGCTGGGGGCACAGCAAGAAAAGTCACAGAATCACAAAAGTCATTCAAATCTACCATCCAGGAACCACGAATGTCTGTAATGGATTTCATAAATGTTGAATATTTCATTGTGAAATGTTTGACCTGCTGGTGGCACTAGAGGAAATTCGTAGTCGTAATGGCAATCCACCAATCAAGAGATTTCACTCTAAACCGCAGGTGGCAACTTCACTGTGAAATCACCAAAATGATCACCAAAGTCAGTAGTATGTATCCTCTGGGGACCATGAATTTCATGACAATAAATCTAATAGATGTTGAGATAGTTCAGTCTGGACCAAAACGGTGGCTCAAATAACCACGCTAGCAAGGCTAAAGGAATTCAAATTGATGTAAAGATTCCACCATCTATCACTGAGGGTCTTCTGTCTGTCTGCCTGTCTGCATGTCTGCTCTTCTCTGTTGTTATTTTTAGCGTCAAAGCTCGCTTCACCTGCCTGTGTCTGTCAGTCTGCGACTACTACAAGGCCCAAGAAGCAGCATTTAATCTAACTGACCAGACACCCACCACTCCCTCTGCATGCTTGCTGTGAACAGTTGGACCTGGTCAAGTGGATGCACTCTGACAGCCGGACCAGCCGTCCACTCGCCAATCCGCCACAATCAACTGTGTACATCTGTGCACGTGACATGTGACTGCTGCCTGCCTCGGTTTCAGAGCTCAGCAGTCAGCAGACCACCATCGGAGGCTGTTGTTTTCAGTTCCGAGTCCTTAGAGCAGATGACTGGTCATAAAACCTCACCTTACATTAGGCCCCCGCAAGCTCAGCTTATTATGAATCAGTCAGCTAGTTTGGGTTTTATGCTTTATCATCGGTTTAGCTCTGATTTGTGTTTGCTGCCTTTATTTTCCGGCCTCCCTCCTCAGTCTTTTATCTAACAGGGGGACCTCTCCTGACTGGGACAGATGAGCCTGTCACACTCAGCTGTTCGGCTGGATGATGTATCACCAGGGCTCGGGCTTACAGTCAGGACATGTGCTTTTTTGTTACAACAACATCAGCATAGCCTTAACATACCTGATTTATAGCTTGGATTTACTGCAGGGGCAGACATACCATTCACATCTAAGCAGTTAAAGGGCCTGCATGATTAGAACAACCCTGTTCATTTCATGACTCTACTATCATAGTAGCCCATTTTATTTTTGAGATTTTTCTTAAGGAGCATTTTTCTTTTTTCTCTTTTCAAATAGACTCCAATTACATCTTTAGTGGCACATTTTTATATATATACAGTTTATATATATATATATATATATATATATACAATATATATCACATATTTTAATTTGTGACCGGATGCATTATGTTTTTGGGTTGTCCATCCATCCGTCCCTCCCTTCCATTCTTGTGAACGCCTTGAGGGAAATTCTTCAAATTTGGCATAAATGTCCACCTGGACTCAAGGATAAACTGATTAGATTGTGGTGGTCAAAGGTCAAAAGTCAAGGTCACTGTGACCTCTCGTCCATCCTATTCTCGTGAAGGTGATATCTCTGGAATGCCTGGAGGAAATTTCATTACATCTGGCACAACCGTCCATTTGGAAGGCTGAACTAATCAGTGGTAATTTGATTAGTTGCTCATTTGTTTAACACATAATGCACCATGACAGCCACAATGGCAACAGAAATTTTGGACACCTTTTGATGACACATTATTGTATAATCTAAAGGCCCCATATTATACAGGCACCCTGAAATGTAGTTAAAATGTAGTTTTAAAGGCCTTTATAATTTCAGTTTATCTTATGTTTTCTAGGGGCATTTACCTCATTGTCCAAATTTTTTTTGCCCATACCAATCTTTTTTAAATGTCCTTTTTAATGTGTTGTTTGATGACCCTGGTGACAGCCACAAGCTGAAACACAATTCTCAATACTACAAGTGTTGATGGAGTTTTGTCCTCCGTAGGTCATATTCCTAATTATATGTGTGCTTAATCAAGTCACAACAAGCTAATTACTAACTCGTAGATACACAAGGTACAGAGAGTGGGAGAAATGGTGCGTCAATAGAGTCTCACACATAATTTTTTAACCAGGGCCATGTGGAGGGTTAATCTGGCCCTAAACCTATCGATAGGCTGAGTGATTTTTAAACATGCTGACCTGACATTATATTTCAATATACTTGTGGTTTGGGGTCAGTGTACATACTTTTCATTGATTTAAACGGAATAATTGAATGTCTTTGAGAGTATAAGGGACTAAAAACAACAATCACACATCATTATCTGAGATTGATGAAGAAAAAAGTACAGTATTTATCTCTCCTCTCTTTGCCATGTTCTCATTTCCAAAAATAGTTCTCTGATTGACCACTTGACTTCTAAATCATCTATGGCCTCACAAAAAAAGGGGCACTTTTGACTTAATTAAACACCGCCACGATCATATACAGAAGCAGGGATGACAAGAGCAAATGGAGACAAAAGGAAGAGAGGAACTCCATTGTTTCACCACAACACAGGCGTGTGTTGCAGGAGAGGCGAGGATGAGGTGAAGCATAACTCACGTCAAATCGAATAAATTACTTTAAACAAGGAGGGACGGGTGGCTGCGGGAGGCCCATTTAGGAGCTTTTAAAGTTGAACAGCGTGAAGTCTTAATTACTGAGACTTAACACTGGCCAGCGCTGCACTCATGCTGTGACGGTCAGGAGTTGGAGGCTGCTGCCCCTGCAGCTTCAAAAGGAAGGAGAGAAGACTAGAAACAAAAGACAAAACAGAACATTTCCACTGTTTCTGCCTACAGAGTGGAAAATAAAAGGTTGATTGCATTTCATTTAATTTCTGGATTGTCAGATAAAAGCAGCTAAGCCCTCTTCCTGTTCTCCACTTGCTGTCAAGATGAAATGGATTTCCAACAAATTACACTTCTCTTCTGCCTTTTATCCCCCCTGTCAGATTGACCCTTCATGCATACTCTGGTTTATTGGCAGTAATGATCCCAGGTTACTCCCTGCTGACCAATCACATGTTAATGCTTGCTGTTCAGATGTGGAGGGGACGGGTTAGTTTCTCGGAAAAGGAGAAGCTCTGGTTCCGTTAGTTTAAAGGTGTGATGGTGTGAATGAGAATAAGGATACACATGCTGACCTTTGACCTTTACTTCTTGCTGAGATGTCAGGCTTCAGATGTGCCTTCACATATGAGCAAAATCACATTTAATTATAGCAAACAAGCAAAACAAATTTCTGTCAGAGAAAAGACAGAGAAAAGTGTTCACAACTATGTCCAGAATTGTAAAGATCACAAAAGTGATACCATACAGTTCTGTCATAGTATCTGCTTTGTTTTCTGATTTTATAAACAATAGCCTATTGGAAGATACAGCGAAGACTCATTTCTATGCAGATGATGCTCTTGTTGATACAGTCGCCCCCTGCTTAAACCAAACTATTACCGACTTTGAACAGAATCAAAAAAGTTATTTTACCAAATAAATTAACCTTTATTGCTCAATATGCTCAATAATCTAGGAATAGCACCCATTCAGTACAAAAGGTAGCTAACAGGAGACTGCACTGAATGAGAAAAAATCTCTTCATACAAAAGCTAAAACCCAATCTAGGTTTTCATCAACATTCTAAGAAATGTTTTTCTTTTGCAGCAAGAAAGCAAAATCTTGTTCAGTTCACATTTTATCTGTCTTAGATTACTGTGACACCTTGTATGTACCTACATAAGGGCCTCATTACCGTACATGCTACAGTTAAAACAGATAAATTATACAACAGGTACTAGTATATTTATACACAATACTTTAAATGTTGGCTATTTTAAGTTAATCAAAGGAAATAAAGGATTCAACAGAACTGTATTAATGACAGTGTGAAAGATGCTTTGAAGCGGCGTGTGGATCATATTGGGTCAAAATGTAATAGATAGATCATTCTATCACACCTGAGATATAAAGATATTGGCCTGACAAGATGTATTCATAGGACTGTAACCTAACATTGATCTGACTGACTGTGCTTGCATCATTTTGTAATGCAGTTAACATTTGTTACAGTGCGCATGAACCTGATACCAGCTCTGACAGAGGCAGTGGGAGTTGATTAAACCAGTAAACTTGTAAACAAAATAAAACTCACCAAAACCATCTTGTTTGTTTTTCTACAATCACCTCTGATTTAGTAGAAAATACATCCAGAATTCACAGACTAAGATGTGAAAATATTCTGGCTCTACATGTTTCCGGCTGCTGCCGATGCCCGACTCGCTATCACCCCTCTGCCGCTTCACCTCTCTCCTTTCCCTACCTGCCGTGTCTTGTCGTCCCCAGAGTCATAGTGCACTTTGGAGCTGCTGTAGATCATCTCTGTACTGTATCCTCTGTCGTCAAACGGAGGCTTTGTCCAGTCCCAGTCTGGTGTCCAGCCGTGTTTACTGGGAGGCAGTGCAAACGCATTTTTTGCTTTTCTTGTGTAATTTAACGCTGTCTGCATTGAGGTTTTCTCATTAATTTGTAGGGTTGAATGGGATAGAGAAAACAATGTAAGATGACGTAGTATAAAGAGAGAGAAAGTCCATTTTTCTCCAAATTTGGAGGAGGTTGGAGTGGTGGATGGGTCAAAGAAGCAGTGGAACATCCCGTGTGAAACCAAAAGTTGATATTGACTTAACTAAGTTTGTAACTACAGCTACAGCCAAATAAAGCAAACAGTACCGTGAACAGCAATTAGTGGTTACTCTGGTGTAATGCTGCCTCCTATATTTTAGGAGCTATACCTTTGAATTCTGGCTATATTTTGCAAGTTGCTCTTTTAAAGCATCTAACAACAACATAAGACAAAAGCATGAGTATATTTATCATTCTATAATGGAGATGTGAAAGCAGACACAAATGTGAAAGCAGACACAGCCTAACTGGACCACCAGTCAGCCTTTATTTTCTAGTTGGCAGACAAAATTGCATAGTGAAAGTGAGGTTTATAGAGAACCAATCAAAACCCTGATGGTGTCATTATTCTGTAACAATTACATTGGGCAATCAACATTTACTTCATAATGAAATGTTAATGAAAAAAACTTGTTGCCAGTTTAAGTAACAAATCTGAGTCCTTCCTTCACGACTGCATATCAGGCATCTGAACAACATTCTAAAAATGTTTCATGAGAATTGTTACTATGTTGAAAAATCCAGCTTCTCGTTTTCATGCCTCTCAGGTCCCTTTTTTTAATGTGAATGTTTAATTGTGTGTGAGTATGTGTTCTATGCTGCCATTTTGGCCATGTCTCTGTTGTAAATTAGATAAAGTATCTCAAGAAACATCCTAGATGCATAAAGGTTTAATAAATAAAACATAACAATTCCTGTGTGTCATTTCGTGTGAAAGTTTTATTACAACTAAACAAATCTCAGCTGATTTAAACCTCCCATCATTCTGCACAGTCAGGGCTCGTTTCCTTCCTAATTAGCTGAATATCCAGGTGTCTCCTGTGGTGATATCAGAACAAATGTCATGGGGCATTCTTATTTTGGCTGAATTACGTGTTTGTTCTTGTATAAGAATCTCCCCGGGCTGTGTTACCTTTAGAGGTCATGCATTGGCCCTTCAGCAGCCTTCAGGATCAGGGGTCTGGTAGCCGTGACGATACACTTGCAGTTCAGCCAGCTAGTAATCCCACAATGCAATAAAACTGTCTGGCCCCTGCGTCTGGCTCCAGTTAGACCAGAATTACTCACAAAAATGTCCAGACCCCCCTCAGTATTATTAAGTGGAATGTAAATCTCAAAATATAAACTTATAGTCCTTTTCTCTTGTTTTTGAGATCATTAAACAGCTGTTTGCCAGGAGAGAGTCAGTAATTATACAGGGGAGGGAGTCATATGTGTTATAATAAGGTAGTGCATCTCAACCAAACCAAGACACCAGCAGGGACAGAGGTCACTGCAGTCTGGTCAGGCTGTGTTTACACTGGCGAAGGAGTTGCAGCTGTGTGCAGAAAGTGTGTCTCTGGGTTTAGACATTATCTCACAGTTGGTTTTGGTCAACTTTTCAAAACAAACAAGTTGCTTCTGGACTGTCCTGTACTGTCTTGCACGGTAATTTGTAAAGATACATACCAGCCTGAATGGATAATAATCACTAAAATAGATTTGGTATGAGGAAATTATCACTCATTGACTTTTCGATGGGGAAAAATTGGTTTCCTCATTTTAGAGAAGCCAGTGTATACATAAACACTGTATGTGTAAATTGTGATATTGACAAGATAGTATGATGCCCCACCCTCCCTTTCAAAGCATGTAGGAGAATTTATATGGTGGCTGCTAAAAATGCAAAAAGTCCAAAAGGCCCTCTCTGAAGCCAGTGTTCAGTTTATCAGGGCTACTGTAGCAACATGGTGGACTCTATGGAGGAGTCTTAATCTGTAGATAGACTCATACCAAGGTAACAAAAACAACGATTCTTATTTTCAGGTGATTCTACACTTTTGTATTATTATTAAAAAAAATATTGTTTACCCACTTTTAAGCACAGGGCTAGTGATATTCTATATTTTCCATATTTACAATGGAAAGAACTCAACATCTATATCTGTCACGGCTTGTGCTGGAAACACTGGAAAAAGGGATTTTGGACCCAATAGCAGACATTGCAGGCCAGGCAGATTCAGAAAAATGCATATTTAATCTAACTAGAGGACAGCACACACAACGTAACATACAACAATGAACTCGTGACGACAGAGGGGAAAAACACCAACTTAAATACACAAGGAGACTAACCAGACACAGGTGAACTAATCAGGGCAGAGCAGACAATCACTAAGGAGGGAAAACTAACAAGACACAGGTGAATGTAATGCAGGACAAGAAACAAGAGGAAGGGACTATACAAAATACAAGACATAAACTAGAACTCATATGATAACACAGGAAATGAACACTGAGAAATAGACTAGAACTCAACAGAAATAACCAACTAAACATGAAACCATGACAATATCGACATTTTGTCACATCCTGTCACGTCCCATCCAGACGCACAAGGTACCCTTTGGAGTCAGGCAAGGAAGCACAAGGGTTTAATGTACCAGCAATGTAAAGCCATCAGTGTCAGTGTCAGACGACTTGAACAGATGACGTAGCACAACTTACTTTCCATAGCGAGAAAGAGAGGTCAGGGTTGAGTGGAGGGTCACACACACGACTTTCACCTAGGAGACCAGAGTGACATCCCATGTCTAAACCAAGCGAGTCATTTCTTGAACCTAACCAAGTAGGTTTTGTGCCTAAACTTAACCAAAGTAATGTAGACCTTGTGCGTCAGGATAAGACACGCAGGATGCAAGCCTTTGCGCATCGGTTCGAGACGCTAACAGGAAGGCTTAGTGCGTGGGCCACGGACGCCAAGGGTCCCGTTGTGCATCAGGGAAGGCTTAGCGTGTCGTCCGGCGATGCCAAAGGGTACCTTGAGTCCACAACTTTGTAAATTAGTTGTCGCCTTGTGCCCCAACATTGCGCATCTGGATATGACGCGAAGGGCGCATGACAAAACGCCAGTAGGCTATGTGTCGAGCTGGGGTGAGAACGCGTTGATGATTTGATTAAAGCATTTAACACATGCAGTGCAGAACTTCTGTCTCCCCCTTCTGGCAGTGAGAGTAATTAGACAAACACTGTCGACGTTCTTATGATGCCATAGGCTCCGACATCCTTCTAGTTGCTGTAGCCTGTAGCCCTGATGAAGACTACTCCGTCGCTACAGTTGCTTTCCTCTTATGCTCTGAAAAACTCATCGTTTTAAAAAAAATGCATCACTACCAATGAGCCAGCGTGGGAATGTCACCAGCAACACATGTTTAAAAGCGGAAAAATACAGAGAGATTTATCTGGTGGTGATCAACTAAATGTCCCGCATCACTGTGTAGCCTGACATCTCACTCAAAACCATGAATGTCAATCATGGTGGCACTGGAGGAAGTCGGGATCACCAAGTCTGTATGATTCATCATCTGGGGAACATCTGCACATATTTATTTCAGTCTGGACCGAAGTGGTGGGCCAACTGACCGCCATCCCTAAAGTTGCCAGCATGGCTTAAAAAAACAGCCTTCCCTCATTTTGAAGAACAGCTACATGACTAGTATAATTTTCTGTCCCTAAAAATAAAACTCAACTTCTTATTTGAATCCGTGCAGAAGTGACAGTCTGTCTCAAAACTCTATGCTGCACAATACAAAAATGTGAAACCTATTGATGACTTCATACAGATCCATTTTATACACTGTGGCCTGAGTTACTGAGTAAGCTGACCCTCATATATAAACCTTAACTTCCTGTATCACATATTCAGTCTTCATTTGAGTTTTAGAGCTCAAAATGACACTCTCATCCTGACATGGACCAAATCTAACTAGAACAGAGGGTCTTTTAAGATAAACTAAACTTCCTCTTTTTTCTTTCCTTACAAAAGGAATATGTTGATGGAAAGTCTATCATTTGAGTTTTGGCAGTAAAAAAAAATAAAAATAAAACAAAAATATGTTACACATGAATAAAATTGTGTTGATCTAAGGCCACACTATTAAAAGGGACTTTATGCTTCACAATAAACAGATAGGACAAAGCTTATTGCTCATCATTAACTTTCAGCCATTAAAGGAAACAATCAGTCTCTGATCAGTGAGTCCAGATAGTTGGGATTTATGGCCTCAGGCTTTTCAGGCTTTAAATTGTGGTTCAGAGGATATTGGACTGATCCTTGACAAATGCTCACACCCAACAGGCGTCACCAGCAGCATAATCACTTAACATTTAGGAGAAAATGCTGAGTCAGAGTAGGTAAAACGAAGGTCAGGCTGTGTGTTACTGGCAGAGGCAGAGACAGCGGTCACTAAGGGGCACTGGAGACACCTGAAGCTATTGATAACCACTGGCAGATACGATTTCCTCCTGTTACAGGCGAAAAGTGTGGGAATGTCCCTTTAGATTCTGTTGTCACTGTGTTGAAACTTGTGTTAACATGGGCAGACCTACAGTACAGTGTGCTGCAGGAATGCACTGGTTGAGCAGTCAGTGCGTATACAAGAGGCGCCATGGGGATTTCTGAGGGCCTCCCTTCAGGAGTGTGTGTGTGTGTGTGTGTGTGTGTGTGTGTGTGTGTGTGTGTGTGTGTGTGTGTGTGTGTGTGTGTG
>JBBPCS010000023.1:6603265-6653038 GCA_037974645.1 Hollardia meadi
AGTAGCAGGATGAATTCTGAGGCGTATAGGGCTATACTTTCTGCTCAGATTCAGACAAATGCTGCAAAACTGATAGGGCAGGGCAATAATTAAGGCCTCATTATTCTCAGTATTTCTTGTCCATTGTCAACTGTTAGCATTGTAATTGTGAGTGTGTTAGCATGCTGTCATTTAGCTCAAAGCAAGGCTAGCATGGCTGTAGACGCTTAGTCTTGTTTATATTGATTAAACATTGGCACATTCTAATTATGATAAAATGACTGAGAACCTTATAACCACCGACCCGGTTAGTAGTCTGCCTCATCCATCACAGTTTCACTTAATTAGTGAAAGACAATAGAATGTGTGAAAATCCCTTTCATAGGCACAACAGTGGACATCCATCAGCCTGCTGTCCGTCCTTTCAGGAAGAGGAACAATCACATTTCCCCCCTCAAGACATTTCTGCTTTGCTTGTGTTTGCAATTTTAGGACTTTCAAGTTAATTCATGATCTCATTGTCATTAGATATTGTGTTGCTCTGTGTCTCAGGTCCAGCTGGAGAGCCGTTTCTTGAGGTCTCACACAACATCACAGCAGTCCTGGGAGAGGACGTGTACCTGAGCTGCAGATATCTGGGCGAGAGTGAGATCCAGAGTGCCGAGTGGAAACGCCAGATAAACTCTCAAGTTAAATCCAAGCGATTGGCAGGATTTGCTCATGGGATGTCGTTTGGTCGCAATGGCTTCTCACAACCAGAGTCTGTCACCAACCTCACAGTTAAGATGAATGTGTCCAGTGTGGAAGTAGAGGGAGTATACATATGCGAGTTTGAATCAGAGGAAGATTATTATTCCTCCAACGTATTCCTCACTGTAGTAGGTAAGCAAGCCAATATTGTAGTTCAGTGGTTCCCAACCAGGGGTCCAAGACCCTGTGGACATTAACTAAAATCATTTTTTTAAAAAACCTATTTGCTAATTAATGAAAAAAAAATCTCTATATATTTTATTTTAGATTTTACTTTGGCACACCTCTGTGATCTCAGATTTTCTTAGAGACAAGTGGGGGGCGCTGAAGGAAAAAAGGTTGGGGACCACTAATGTCCATGTCTAAACTGCACCACCAATCTGATTTTAATTTAACTTTTAGAGATGATGCATCTTTGACACAAGACATGCCTACCATTCATTTAAGGACATGTTTACTTGTTCATTCATTCATTCATTCATTCACAGCTCGGCCTGATATCCAGATGCTGGTGAATACAGAGACCATAAACGGCCTTCACTACCAGTCGGTGTTGTGCTCTGCTGTCGGTGGCAGGCCTCTGCCTCAGATCAGCTGGTTAGTCAAAGGCCTTCCTGCCTCAGATTACCCTTTTACTGTGGATGTGAGTGATACTGTTCACTCGAACGGAACCTCCACCCTGAGCAGCATCCTCCGATTCCCCACCCACCTGCAGGACGAGGAAAGCGTGACCTGTGTGGTCCAACACCCAACTCTCCCAAACCCCAAACTCACCACAGTGAGGGTGGAAACGTACAGTAAGCTCACACTTACAGCTGAGTGTGTCAGTGTCTGTGTCACCAGTCAGAGTTTTGTAATCATGCATCATGACTCAGCATCTCACAACACAATACGTTTCTCCAGCAGATTTTTCACACTGGTCCACATGCACAGTGACATGCCATAAAACACATCGCACAGTGCAATGCATTCATTAGGAAATGCACTCTTTCACTGATGTTGAAACACCATAATGTAGTAACAAATTAATAACAATATCATACCACAGCCGGCCAGGAGGCACTTTGGTTGCTGCATTTCTCCAGTTCAGTTATAGCCTAGCAAGAAAATCTTTCTCATGTTTAGAGAGGTGAAAAATTTTGCAACTTCCAACTGCAACTAAAATATTAATGATGAGAGGATCAAAGAGTCTTAAATGAAACAAGAAAGTCAGCACATTCTCTTTATCTAGTTATTAAGTAAATTTTACAACATTAAAGCTACTAACACTAGTTCATTTTCACTCAGCCCTATTAAACATTTTAGCATCTCTTTAAGGCCTGCACCTTTCTGTTTTAGTTCAGCCCCAACAGCGTTTTTTTTCTTTTCTTCTTCCAGTTGCAAACACAAAACTGAAAAGCTCTAATTAATCCACTCTACCCTACCTTCAGTAACAAACAGAAACCAACTAAAGAAAGCAACTAACTGGTGAACATATTGGAGTATTTAGCAGCTAAAGAGCCAGATATTTCCCTCAGGAGTTGGTGGAGACCAAAAACAGAACAAGAGTGAGACTTATATTCAGCAGATGACAAGAAACATGATTCAAAATGATCGATCGCCAACAAGTTAGCAAATATCAAAAAGGTGACAATACAACAATATTGTGTTCACATCTTGTTTCTGCTGCTCCCCCCCAAAAAAATATTATATACACAGATTTACTGATTTGTTACTAATTCATCCCCAAATGACACTTCAATGAATTTGCACTTACAACCCAGGCTGGCAATAAACAAAGCTGGTAAAGATATACAAAAACCCACACAACTTTAGTTTTGTTGTCACCCAGCAATGATCACGTTGTCACCCCGCATGTTGGCTTTAGATGCACTGCATTTCGCACACATAAGACACAAAATAGGTGGCCCAAATAAACCAAGTCAATACTCTTATGTGGTGTTTACTTAATTAGTTTACGTCTTTGTTTGTTCGGGCAAGTTTTTGAAATGGTTTTTGTATCCACACTTGCAGAGTATCCAGATCCCTGTATGGATCGTGTGAATTTTCATTTGCATCCTGTACGGTAACAATCCTATTAGTATGAGCCAAGCCAGCCAGCTCACTTGTCCATTACACATTCACACTGCACTGAAGGACTGCAGCTTAGGTAATTTTCTAATTGCAGTGTTTAAATCCACACATAACCGTAGGTGTTAACAGATGGAATTCTTAAAGCCAAAGTGCTTTATTCGTTCATACCCTTCCCCAGCACCAAGCTATTATGAGGTGTCAGCTCACTTCTCTTACTCATTAGGGATGGCTGGCTATTGTATGACACCACAACTGTAATGTATTCGATAATAGCCTCTGATCTCTGCTGATTCCCAGTATTAAAGAGCGTGGGTCTCTCAGCTTTGGTTGGACAGCAGGTGGGCCAGACATCTGCTCTCAGCTGCAGCCCAGCCAACAGATGGGACAGGTGATAAGCTTAAGTCAGCACTCTCCAAAAACCCAAGCAGAAGCCCCTTACGGCCCGCCCGTGTTTAGCTAACATTCGGCTCATCCGGCCTCGGTTTCCTATTTAACAAAAACACCCCGAGCCTCAATGCACTATCTGACTTTTTAATTTGCTGGAGAAAACATTAGACCTTGTGAAAGAATAACTCTTCTCGCCTTTCTTCCTGTTTTGCAGCAAGGCCAAATGTAACCATTAAAGCAGAGATGGTACAACGAGGAGGAAGTGAGTTCTGGGTGGTCTCTTGCATTTCATCTGGAGGGAGACCTGACACTGACATCTCCTTGGCTTTAAACACCGATGAAGAGCTGCAGAGAGAGACCAACACAGACTCAGACATACAGACAAGCTCAGTCCTCCTCCCTGCAGCAGTGTATGAGGGGCATAATGTCACCTGTGTGTTTGACCACCCCAAATTCACACACAGCGTGTCCCAAGTCATGACACTGCCATCTTTCTGTGAGTATTATGAGAGATTCACATTTCAGAAAAAAAACTCAACACTGTTGATTGTCAGGAGGTAGACATTACAAAAAACACAGATGTGCCTTTTGTTCTGCAGATTTGTCAGGAGTCCAGTTGTTGAGCTCAGATCTGGGACACAACAGTTCTGACTTAGAAGACACTGAATCCTTAGAGCTGCAGGAAGGACAGAATGACACCGTCATCAGCCTGCAGGTCGCTGGGAATGTGCCACATTACAATGTTACCTGCAAAAGGTAAGAAATGCATGGTGTTTAACCAAGGATGCTGTTGAGATGCATTATGGGAAGCGTAAGATCCACCATTTTTGGAGTTTGACCCATGCTAGTAGAGACTAAAAGCCAGGAGATCTTGGCCTCAGTGGCTTTGATTTTAATCAATATTTCCATGATTATTTCCATCGAGTTTATAGAAGTGTGACATTAAATCTCTGGTGCAGCCTTTTAAGACAGAATGTCTTGACTAATGTCTTGATTTAAATGTGATGCCATCATGCATAGATTTAATCAATGATTGACTTTTCTTGTGTCACTCCGTGCATGGTTGACTGTAGATTTGAACATACGGTAAAATCATCAAATGGCAACTTCTGCCCTGTAAATCTATTTCTTCTTTTTATTGTTTTTACTTTGGTTTTGTTACGACCATCTTTTTTCTTTCTCCGTGGAAAAAAATAAAGAATACTATAGGGCAAAATACATCAACAGGCAACATTGTTTTCCTCATGTACGTATAGAGACTGAAACAACCGACATATCCTGTGGAGGATGTGGCCACACATTCAGTGGTGTCAAACCACAAGTGACAGACAGCAGGAACCAGATTTCGACACTTTTCCTGATCAAAATAACGATTTATTTATCAGTAATATTTGAATATTGATAAACTGAAGCATGAATTCCTCTTTGTATTTTTATTTGTTTTTCCCTTTAGAGACGATGGGCTCTTGCCTGAAGGCATGGAGGTTGCTGGCAGCAGCCTCACAGTTCAGGGTCCGGTGGGGCTTCAGCATGTTGGCCTGTATGAATGTTTTGTTTCCTATCACCATCTTCAAGCAACGCTGAAGTTCAATGTCACGGTTAAACCTCACGGTACACAGCTTGGTAGGTGTAGTTCTTTGCATATGTTTCTTAAAAGACTTTCATGATGAATTTTCCGCATAGTCTGACTATGAAATATTGATGTGGAACCTTCTCTTTGTCTCAGTTCCTCCCACAATACGAGTTGACTTGCAGACTGAAGATGGACATCGGGTGATTGAGTGCTCAGCAGCTGATGCTGTTCCTGCAGCCAACATGTCCTGGCTCCTACCAGAGGGTGTGTCGGGAGTCTCTTGGTTCAATTTCACTTCTCATAATGGAAGCCACTCTGTTAAGGCAGTTTTACTCCTCCCTGCCTGCTCGCCTTGGGAGCTCACTGCATTGTGCGTGATAAATCACCCTGCATTTGAGGAGCCAGAGAACAGAAGTGTAACACTCCCTATTTGCGGTATGTTCAACAAATCAGGCGATGGATTATTTTGTCTCGGTAGCAGTTATATTTGGCTGTGTAAGCGCACTATAGATTTAATCTTATTTCCAGAAAAGAAATGCCTTGCTCCCTGTGGTGTAACGTCTCTTTCCCACGCAGCTCCCCCGAACATCACCATCAACTCCCTCACTGAGTGGGAAGATGGCGAAGAGTACACAAAGGTGAACTGCTCTGTGGACAGTGTTGCCCCTGCAGCAGCCATAACCTGGCATGTTGGAAACGGTGACAAAATCATCAGTTATCTGTCGGAGACAGAAGTCCAGGCTGACGGTTTGATATCAGTCCGCAGTTCTGTGCACTTCTTGTCTTCTTTGTATTCTGGTCAGAATTTGACCTGCTCGGTGGAGCATCCGAGCCTGAAGGCACCAGAGAAAAGAACAATACGCATTCTTGTGCACAGTATGTTCTTTCTCTCTTTGAAATATTTCTCTTTGTGGCACACACACAAACATGCACAGCTGCTCATCCCCTTCCCGTCACCCCTTGTTGTCTTTTTCAGAAGCCTTTCTGCTGAGTGTGTCTGTGGAGAGACAGCAGGACTCTCCCCTCTGGCTGGCTGTGTGTGACTGCCGAGGGGAGAGTGTCGGGACGAACCTTGCCTGGGTTCTTCCTGAAAATGCCAAAAGCCAAACATCCATGCAGTCAGAGTATGAAGGCAAAGTCCTGAAAGCCAGACTGACTTATCAGTTTCATCTGGCCCTTCATGAGGGGCAGAACCTGACCTGTCTGTATCATTTTGAACATGGAACCACAGAGAAGAAGACTATTCTTATCCCCAGATACTGTGAGTTTAACAGAAACCTTTCTCATATGAACACCTGCACACTTCAGTTATTCCAAATGTAGAATTTCACATAAACGAGATCGAAACATACAAAATTCAGCATCAAGGTTCAACTGACTTTTCTGCAGACATCTCCTCTGTGAGAGTCCTAAACCACACGACTCCTCTGCAAAGCCGCTACGGCGGTGAACCCATCGCACACAGACTGACTCTCCAGGAAAATCAGCGCAACCAGAGAGTACTGCTCCAAGTCAAAGGCGACGTGCCGGAGTACAACCTCAACTGTAAAAGGTGGTGTATCCTCCATTATCTACTACCTACACATCATGAGGAAGCACATGTACACTCAGTGGGCTGTACAAAACTCAAAGATATCACCGTTAAAAGGAGCAAATACATTCAGAGTTACAATTTATTAGCCTGGAACTATAAACTTGATTGTTTCTACAGCATGGATTTCATCCGGTATAATGTTGGCATTAAAGTCTAAGTTTGGAGATATTCTATATTATTTGTCTGTGTAGCCAAAGCCTGATATATCTTATTCCTCTGTACCTGTGCCACTGTAGTCTTACTATTAAAACATGGGCACTATAGTTTATTTTGAGTGTGTCCCACACACACATCCTGTTGCCATAAATTCTCAGTAGAGCACCAAATGAGTATTAATCTACATCTGCCCCAATCTTTACTCCAGGAAAATAATTCAGTAATTTGCTAAAAACTTTTTAGTCTTTAGTGGGAACGATGGGCTTGGAGTCGAGTGGCACAAACAGGACAGTGAAGTCAGAAATAAACACATCAATAAGAAGAATATAGAAATACGTCCAGCCTTCTACTTCTTAAGTTAAAAGTCACTTGTGTTTTAGGAGTGACGGCTCATTTGTCCAAATGGAAGGGGCTGCGATGGTCTTCCAGTCAGAGCTCACAGAGCAGGACGAAGGCCTGTACACCTGCCAGGCCTCCTTCTATCACCACACAGCCACAGTTAACATTCAAGTGGAGGTCATGAGCGAGGACAAAGTGTCTGGTGAGTACTTACCATGTTGTATTTTCCATCTACATACAGAGAACAGAGTTTACTCAAAGACCTCTGACCATATCAACATGCTGAGGTATGTTGTCAGACTCAGATCTAGTATTTGTGGCTTTGACAACTGTGGGATGTATGTGTTTCAGCACTGGTGGCCATGGTCTGCATCTCTTCGGCCTCAGCCGTCGTACTCATCCTCGTCGTCACTCTCTGGGTGTGCTGGTGAGTTAAATGCCTCCACAGGTGAGGGGTAGCAGCTCGGCAGGTGATGTGTTGACTGGCAAATGAGGGCAACGCTGCGGGTGCCTTAAAATGCGAGATAAACAGGATGTGAAAAATCGTTAACCCAACTCACCAAAGCCTCAGAATCATGCAGTTATTCACAAACAGGAAGCAGTGTGGCTGAAGCAGACAGGTACGTCTGCCACCGCAGCCGTGTTTGTCGACAGGTAGAAAATGTTCCCTCTATCAGCGAGAACAATTTAGTTTCCAGTTCCCTTCTCTTTTAGCTTTTAGCAGTGTTGCTTCTGGCACTTTATGCAGTAGACTGCTGTTAGTTGGCTGATTCTCATCAGTGCCACATTGCAAAAAAAAAAAGTCCACATCTTCGTCAGTTATTAGTACAATGAAATTCGAGCTGCCATTCATCAATTAAAAAAAGTCACAAGTTCATCTCTTAATCTTATTGCCAAACCCTTTATGGTTTCTGCATGCAAAAGTTTGCACTTTTCCACGTTCCCTGCCAAATCTAACTTCTCCCAGGAATGTTTGTCAGGATCAGATCAGGTCTGGTGTGAATGAAGCCTCGAGGGGCAGCACAACAGTGGCTCAGGTGCTATTTCAATATAGGCTTTCCTCTCTGGTCAGAACATTTAGTCAAGGTGCCATTGCTTGACGGAGCCTCCTGTCCCATTATCTCTCACTCCAGTGGGGGAGGGTCCTGTCAGGCTAATTCGGGAAGGTCAGTCACACAGTGTACACAAGAAAACATGACTTCCAGGGAGAAAAGCTATTTTAGGAATTACCCCCCCCCTCCAGTACTGGGGACACTTTTTGACTGCAGCATATCTTCCTTCACTGGGTTGATGTCACCAAGGTCATAATGCACAAAGTGATCAGCTGCTCCTGACATCAGAGATCAATGATGAGGACTCAGGTCACCACTCGTCTCCATATATATTCTGGTCACGTTCACACCTGCAGCTTGCCCCTTTGAACTGACTCAGTGTATCAGATTAGGTCATAGTGCCATCTAGTGGTGTTATTTAGCACCACAAGTTCCTGAAACATTATTTCACATGAATAATTATATTTTTTGCTTTGCTTTACAGCATAGGGAACAGGAAGACACAATATAAGGTAGGACTATATTCACTTAACATGCAAGTTTACTTTCCTTCATAGATCATGTTACACATCATCGTAAATTCATCTTGTTTTTCTGATTTTGCTCAGTTATGATGCAAATTTGAAACCCAAATGAATAGCCCCTCATCCTGTTTCCTTCTTCTCTGCTGCACACTCTATAATCCAGGAGCAGGAGTCTCTCTCGGCCTTGACAGCTCTGATGCAAGAGCCCGGGTCCCCTGAGGTGAAGAAGCCACCAGTGATGGAAGACGACAGAAAGGAATATACTCGGCTGGTCAGCTACTCCATAGTCGTTGATATCAAGAGTACAGTGTGAGGACAAAAGGTGTTTTGGATTACAGATTCAGCTTTACATTGTGCACAAACAAGATATGAAGGCTTACTGGAGCTGCAGGGTTGTTTATGATTCCAGTGTATTTTTTTATGAGTTCAGTATTAGAGGTGAGGCATGTGTTTTTGTATTTAAATACATATATATATATTTTAAAGGTTTTTAGTTTTTACTGGTTTGCATTAGTAGTTTTACATACATTACTTCAGCACTTTCATCTTACTTGAATTTCATACTGTATGCACATTGTATTTTCCAGTATTTGTCAATAAAACTAATGTAATAAACCAATATCATTTTTTCCTATTTGCTGTTTTGTTTCATTTGTTACTGTATGACTGTACTGCAACAGATTTCCAGATATAGTACAGATGACTGACAGACTTGGCTGTGACTTAACCATTTGCCCTTGTGATGCCTTCACTCGTCTAAATAAGTGAAGGACCATCTGCTGTGACAACAGGAGTAATTCTATAAATACATTCTCACACAGTATATGATCCAGATGCAGGCAGACTCATCTTCGGCTCATCCACCCACATTAGGCTGCAGTGTTGTTACACCCTCTTGTGGCAAATGATTACACAGACAACCAAGTGACTTCTCATCACGACCGTTTAGTTTTTGCAAATCAGTTATTTAGAATCCTGTATTTTCTTTGCTCTTAAATTTTCTTGGAGTAATTAAAAATAAAACGCTGGCTTTCAGTGTACAAAAATGTATGTATGTATTGATTTTTTCCAGAATTTTCCTGTATTTTTTCAACAGGAGAATCAGGTTTTCTTTATAAAAATTCATTATTTTGGAGGCCTGTATATAGTGGATCTATGTAGGTTTACATTCTAAGAAAAACCTGCATGCACTTGGATATTGTTGGCACATGATCACAGCCATGTGTTACAGATAATTCAACTCAAATCTGTGATAAAAACAGAGGCCTTTAAAATGTAGTAATCGACAACAACACATTTACATAAAACTGTACAACTACTACTCTGAAAACAGTAGAGCCAAGCTGGAAACAAACACCGACACCGTTTGACTGAAGTCCTTTCATATAAATTCATCTTTTCTTGTACACACAAGGCTTCAACTGCAGTCCAAATTTCTTGATATTTTCTGGAGCTTCTCCAGTCTTCACTAATTCAAAGGAGTAGAAGTGAGTGTTCTCTGTGTCCTAAAGAAAAAACACAAAACATATCTTTTACATACACTCACTGGGCAGATGTGTTTAGTAACTTAGCTGCCTTCATGTGGTTAAACTTCTATTCAATGATATTCATCTACCTTTTAAACATTTAACCAGGTCCACATTAAACCTGTTTACTGAATATTCTTTTCAAAATTGGTTTTCTGCTCACAGCACCACGCCAACAATTATTTAAAAAATTTAAAAAAATGCAGCTGCCAGCTATTAACTCCCTCTTTGTGCAAACTGACTTCTTAAAGAGGTAAAAGAAATGATGACACCTGCAAAGACAATAAATATTGTTGTATATTTTTGTATGTTTAAGATTGTACTGCTGGGGAAAAAAAGTATAAAATGTAAAACAGCTGTGACAATGCATGCCTTACTTTGGTTAATATTTTAAACATAATGCATCAGGAAAGATAAAAGTGTTTCTTTGGTCACTGATGTCATGTTGTTTGTTGCCTCACCTTGGACACCATCTTGAATCCCAGATTTGCCAGTGCAGTGATGAAGCTCCGCACGTTCTCGAACCTACTCGTCACTTCTGCTATTTTAAGGAAACCCCTATAATAATAATAATAATAATAATAATAATACAAAACTGTTACACAGGCTTATAGCACATATATATAAAACTGCCATGCCTTTACTGAATCAATAATACACGTTTTACCCCATCTTTAAGACACGATTGGCCTCTGCAAGAAAATCTGCCAGGTTGGTTCCCATGAGAGAAAGGCAGAACACAGCGATGTCCACAGAGGCGTCGCGAAGCGGGACCTGCACGCAGAGAATGTGCATTTTATTTTCCAACAATCACACAGACTGTTACACGAATCAGCACGCAGAAATGCGACACACTCACGTTGGCCATGTCGCAGACCGTCACGAGCTCACAGGCAGCAGCCAGGTCGAAGCTGTGCACTTTGTTCTTCACACTGCGTGCTATTTTACAGTCGCCGCAACCGAAGTCTGCAACCACTAGAGAGGGAGGTCTGGAACAAATGATACAATGCGTGTTTACAATCATTACACCGAAAGGAACAGCTCACTTTTAAATGACATCCAAGATATGAACCACACAGCAGCGTTATGAGACATTCAAATCTTGTGTGTATCTAATTAATTTAAACTAAAAAGCCCACTTACTGGCTTTTTGTAGCTTCGAGCTGCATCCTACTGACTTCTTCAGTAAATAGAGCTGGCTCAAGTGTCCTTTGACTTTAAGTTCTTGTATAGTGTTATTGCTATTGCTATTGTTACACGTGACTCCAAGTTCTACTCTTGGGTCACGTGAGAACCTGAGCCACCTCCAATTGCTGAAGAAGATGCAGTTGAAAACCCCAAAAAGATAATTCTTTTCAATCTCAGTTTGATTTAATGAGCCGAGATATTGATTTCTACCTCCTGGCATCCCTCAAAAGTGTTGAATTACATGCGGGAACATTTCATTCACTACAATATCTCACTTTCGTTGAATGTAAGAGATGATCTCATCCACTGGATTGGCGGGCCACCTCTGAACCTGCGTTGTGTATCCTTTGTGGTAGATCCAAAAGGCCTGTGGATCCTGCTTGAACATGCGCTTTGCTTCGCCGCTGGACGTGCTGTACAACACTTCATTGATGTAGCGGAAACGAGCAGACTCCAAACGCTGCTCCATGCGGGACCTGAGGGAGGCGGAGCGATCCTGTGGCACCTTTTCTTCCGGCACGGCTGGCTCGTCTTTCGTCTCTGCCGGACTCTCCTGCCGGTCCGGTTCCTGGCTGTGGAGCATTTTCCATAGCTTCTCTCTGTTCAGACGCTGTTTTTTGCTCAGCTCAGGTTTCGGTCTTTTCATGGGTAACTGGTGCTGATCGTCTGCGATCTCCACTGCTTTCTGTTCTGATCCATAAGCAGACGATACAGTTGCACCTTTTCCTACTTCACCATCCTTTGTTTTTTTCTCCTTTGGAATCTGCTTTTCTTCTCTGAGAGTCTGTGTTTTTGTTGGACAGGATATCTCCGTGTCTTCCACAGTCTTCTTCCTTTTCTGTGGTTTACATTCTTTTCCCTTTCTCTTAGCTGGTGTCTGACTGATTTTTTCACTGTTGTTGTTGTTGCTATACGACTCCGCTTTGACTTCCTCCTCAGGCTTATTTTGTCTGTATTTATTTTTACATTTCCTCTTGTTCTTCATTTTGTTTTTCCACTGTTGTCTGCCCAGTCTCTCTGCGTTCTCTGGCTTGTTTTCATTCACCTTTGCAGATTTTGTCATTTCTTTATCCTTTGTCTTGCTCCCAGATAGGTTAACCTTTGGGACCCCTTTAGGGAGAAAGATAACATTTAAATATATATCATTTTGTGATAATATATTGGTGGACATCAGCATAGGTCTGTTTCTGAATCCATTAAATAGTTATTAGCACTCTAAAATGTAAATTAAACCTTTATCCTTAAGAGTCTCTTCTCCATCACCATTCTCTTGCTGCTCTCCCGTTGTGTCCACTTGCTTTCGCCTTTTGCTTCGTTTCTTCTTTTTCCTACTGTGTGACGGAGCCACTGATGGAGCCACTTCCGTCTCACTGTCACTGTCCTGCTGACGGTCACCGCTCCTCCAGTCTGGTACTGAACCCAGAGTCTGCAGGGTCCGCAGCAGGCTCTTCTTTCCAACAATCTTGGACTGATTGGGAGATAAATTCAGATTTTAATTGAATGTGCAGCCTAATGTTGGGATGGGCAATAATACCTATACGAAGATAAACAGAAGACTGTCCAATATTCAGACGATGTTGAAACTGTTGAAAATCACTCTTTTAAAAAAAAAAAGGTTTCTTGTGCTACAAACTGCATTTCTGAGATTTTGGTGTTTTTAAATTTGTCTTTGCTTAAAATAAAAAAGAAAAAGATTTACTTTCAAACATCTGTTATGATGAATGACATGTTTGCTTAAGAAAGGCACATTTTTATATTTATTATCATGTATATGTGTGTATATGCCACACTTGTTGTGTATGTGCATGTTTTAGTTTGTCTGTTTATTCATCTATTTTAATTTCTTATTCTATGTAACTGTGGGATATGAAATGTTTCAATGTTTTACTGTCACCTAGAACAGGAAATCATTACAAAAACAACAATCAAACCATTAATCAGCTGTTATATTGCCTGATTATCCTGGTATTTTTTTGTGGTTGCAAACATAAAATGATCCACCTAAACTTCAGTGCTGTAGTTGATCAATGTCGACCTAATTTAAACTATTTCATATACTTTTTTTTTAATGCTAACAGTAGATAATATTTTATAAACTGATCACATGTTTAAATGTAAAATCCTGATTTGATAAATAAGTAGTTATTGTATCTTAAATAATGTAGTTACATGACAAGTAAAATGTTTCTTCTTTACAGTGTAGTGAAGTGAAGTAGAGGTATAAAGTAATATAAACTGGACCCGGTACCTCGAAATTGTACTTAAGTACAGTAAATGTGCTTACTTTCCACCACTGAATACATCCATGCAGCCTTACATATACCATTACAGGTGCTATGGAAATACAGTATATCCCTGATATATCGATATAACTTGCTTGCAGCAGATAACTAAACTGAATTTTTTTTTTTTACCTTGACATTTGTGCTGCTGTTAGCCTGCTGGGTGTTTTTGAGAACAGTTTTTCTCAGGACCTGCGCGCCATGTTCGTCACTCCAGTCTTCATCCTCATTAAACATGTTTCCTCCAAAGGACTGTAAGGAAAAAAACACACACATCTGTAAGTCACTGCTGGAGATGAGAACAACACTGTCAGTGTCACTTCTTCTCTTTCAACGCGCTAACTCTGCTAATTCACTTAACATTACTCACTGGTTCGATCCGAGGCGCCAAAACGAGTGGATTCACTCGTCGAACTGCTTGTTTCGTTGTTTGTAAAGAACTGTTTTGTTTAATTAACACGTAACTGCATTTAATAGCTGGAGCTAAAGCAAAAGCCACGTTGGTTTGTCTCATGAGCGTAAAGGAAGCAAAACAGAACTACACAGGCGCGTGTGGATGACACAAGCACACCAGAGAATTATGGGACATGAAGTTTTCGTAGCAATGTTGTTAGAAACCACAAATTAACCCGCATTTTTCTGTTGTTAATCCGGATTTGTAGAGTAGGCCGACAAAATTCAACCACTTGTATCATATTAATAGTGAGTGAGTGAGTGAGTGAGTGAGTGAGTGAGTGAGTGAGTGAGTGAGTGAGTGAGTGAGTGAAATATATCATTACAATTTTGGTTTTCCTTAATTTCAGAATCACAAATGTATTATATCAACCGGTGAGTCAGAATTAAAATGAATGAAAAAAAAATTTGAATACAACAATGATAAACAACTTGATAAAACAATCACTTGATAAAACGATCAATAAATTCCATGACATGGTGTAAGATATCAAATAGCAGTATTATTAAAACGTTTTAACCCAAATGGAAGACATAGACGTAAACATAGACACCTTACATCAGGTTTTACTGATAAATTGTACTCACGTAAGTATGTTTGTACAGTACATATCTTGTTATAGTTTATACTATATTCACTTGATATAGTAAAGTGAATATAGTATAGGTCTTCTATGCTAATAGTCTGGTTTAAGTCCCCATTCTCTTCTCACAATCAGTCATTCAAAACAAAAAAAAAAACCAACCCAAAAGAATCTGCAGATTAATCCATAATGAAAAAAAAAATCACTAGCTGAAGTCCTATACAAAATAATTAAAAATGGCTCCACCTCAATCAACTGCAACAGTAAAATATTGCTTTTACATTTATGCATGAGTAATAATAATCTAATAATATTATTACTAGACTAACAGTATGACAGGGGACATTTTTGTCTGCATTAAGTACTTTTGCTTTTAATACTTTAAATACATTTTCATGATTATACTTACATACTTTTTCTTAAGTAACATTTCAATGTAGGACATTTACTTGTAACAAGGTATTTTTACTTAAAGGAACCTAATACTACCTCCCTCATTGACCTAAGTAGCCAGCTTTTATGTTTATACATACTTACTTTACAAAAGTAATGTCACGCTAATAAAAATCATATCATAAGACATAATACCATAATACAACTATAATAGGACATGAACATAACTGGACTTAAAAAACAACAACTATGACCTTAGGCGATGAATATTTAGACTTCCTGCAGTTTTGTCTGCCGCATGTAGGGGGCGGGACCCTGTCTCCCTTCACTCAACGTTACCACGTACGAACGGCGGCGGTGAGGGTGTGGACGTCCCATAGCATTCAATCTACTGGAGACAACATAACGCTGCCAATAACTTCTGCCCTGACTAACTGCGTTACACCGCAATAAGCCCATATACCCAGTAAGTTTATCGCCAAATTTATTGTCAATTTGACCTGTTTAAACTACGAAATTATGTTTTTATTAGTGTTAATCTCAGTCAAGTCAGCGTCAAATGAGAGAAACGGAGACAGCCCAGGGTAGGGTAGTTGGTTAGCTTGTTAGCTAGCTAGATTATTCGAGCTAATGTGTGGAGCTAATCGAGTTTCTTTCAGTTAATTGAAGGTAATGAAAGCAAACGATGATACTGCCAGAAGCGGGAGGGGTACCGAACATAAATGCGCTACTCTGTTGTGTTGTGTTAGCTAGATAGCAGTGCAGCTAACGTTAGTCAGGCTACTGTGAAGGCAGTGATCTGTTAACGGCGACACCAGATTGTTGCACTGTTTTGAGCAAAATCACAAATTAAAAATAAACCACAAAGTCAGCCTCCAAGTCGATTTTATTGAAACTGCGCATTCATGGCATGTTAAGTTGAACTGCAGCTATAGTTGTGTTATTATCGACAATACGTTAATTCAGTTTGAGTGCTTGGATCATTCACACATCAAGTTTGAAATGTATTCCTTCCTTCATTCACGGTGATAGTGATTGAACGTCTAAACTGTGATCCCAGGTCTTCACTGTTTTTTTGTTTTTTTAAAACCCTGTCACAAACTGCTGTCTTCAGTAATGTCTTGTAATTAAGCTTTTTGTTCAGCCAAAAAGTCGTTTAATCATAATTCAAGCTGTCTGAAATTCTTCCTGTGTTCAATATTTTTTTATTAAAATGTTGTTCAGGTTGATAATCAAATTGGGGCTGCTGCTTACGATTTTTTCCATTATCAGTTAATCTGCTGATTATTTTCTTGATTAATCATTTGGTCTGAAAAATGTCAGAATCAGAATCTAAGGGAAAGTTCAAGATGACATCTTCTAGTTGCTTGTTTTGTTTGGTCAATGGTACCTGGTATCATGTAAGAGAATCGATGTAGATAAAATTCACGTCAATCAACTAATTGAGTAATCAAATAATCATTTCAATTTTAATTAAAATATTTAGGAAGTACAGAATATAGCATGACACCGGATAAGAATATTTATCCATCCTGGTTTACCGGGTGCTATTTACAGCCAAGTGTTGAGTCACAATGCTGTCAACTGCATTCCCAGCCACTGTTACTAAGGTGGATAAGATTACTCAGCACTTTTCTTGATTTGCCTGTCTGGAATAGAGACAGTTTGAAAAATGTTTTGAGAAACCTCCCCTTTTTCTGTCCCATTTTTCAGACGTTGTGTGAGAGCTGCTTAGCCGCTCCGATCGTGACCCTCATTGTCCCAAATGAGGAACTGATGCTGGCCAGGACCCCGCTGAATCCCTCAAGTTGCCTCTCATCTGCCCCACTTTAGTTTTGCATCTACTCCCACAGGTGCACCTTAAGAGAAGAACAGTGCAGGAGCCAAAATGGATGATATCTTTACGCAGTGCCGGGAAGGCAATGCAGTGGCAGTTCGCTTATGGTTGGACAATACAGAGAATGACCTCAATCAAGGGTGAGCAATGGTTTATTTATTTGTGTATTTTCTTGTCAATAGGATGTTACTCATATCCAGAATTCACAAATCACTTTTATCCCTTGTTAATCAAATGCTAACCAGAATAAACTAAGCATTAACTCTTTCAAAATATTATATCATAAATATCAATTAATACCAAAATAGCATACCCCTAAGCATGACTGGTAACTCATGTTTAGCAAACACTCATTCTCATTAAGGTTGACATTTCTTTTTAAACACTCTTTATGAGCTGAAAAATCAACAAACAGTAACATAGACACTAGCTTAATATTTTGATATTACTTCAGAGGAAGTTGTCTTTCCTGTATCTTCATTTTTCAGCCAGTGATTCCTTTTTGCACAATTGTACAAAATCTGCACGAGACTTGTCACAACATGAATTTGTGATGCTAGATAACTGGAATCAGAATCTCAAGGAAATATCACTTCCACTGCAATGTCTTACTTTAAATGTTGCATCATTAAGCCCACTTTGTGGTGCAGGCTGAAAGTCTGCCTTTTCAGTCCCTAGCGAGATTGTGGCCTGTGATTGAACCCGTTTCCTTGTGGGCGCATGTTTATGTCCAGAATGTCAGCGGAATAATTCAAAATCGTGATGTTGGACAGGAAGCCTGCTGTGATGGCAGAGTTAGTCATGCTTGCAGTTGTTGCTGCAATTAAATTTAGGACTTACAGAAAAAAAGTAGTTGATATACATGGAGAGAATACAGGCTTCTGGATGATTTGACATGTTTATTACACAAAATATCTGCCTGATGGTTACAGATCATCAGTCGGTCCTGAGCTGCTTCTGTATCCTCAGCTGACACTGTAAAGAATAACTTGGCAGAACTTGTCAGTCAAGTAGTGATGGCCACCCAGGAAGCTTCTCTTTTGGACTCCTCTGTCCTAGTTTAGGACTGCCAGTGTTTGTTTTCAGAGCAAGCACAGAGAGAATGAAGTAATCCATTTAATTATGGTGACCATGTACCTTGGCGCTTTTCTCATTTGATCTTTTTTTCCATATGTTTTAGTACATTTATGGTCAAAAGATTAACAACTAGTTGGATTGTATTTAATGCTGGCAATGATTCATTTGCAGAGGACATTGTTGTCAAGCTTTAGAAGTTTCAAAGACCAGTAGTTGTCTAAAATTTGAAAGCCTCATCTCCTGTAATTACTGTTGCAAAGTTGAAGATAAAATTATTGAACTTAAATGTGCCAAATGAAAACAAAACCATGAAAATGATTGGGTTTTTTAAGAACCATGACTCTGATAACATCCAAAAGCATAACCTAATCATAACGTGATTATTCTTAAGACAGGATATGAAAACATGGAAATGTTTTATTGCCCTCTGAGGCACAGAGAGGTACGTTTTAATTTTGGCTGGAAAGAGAAAGAAGAAAGAAATTGTGGTCAAACGGTTATATTTTTTTAATTTGAGGCACTTCTGATAAAAACGATAAAAGAGGTTACTTGTACCTTTATTTTAATATTATAATTGTCAAAATAGTTTTTTTGAAATATAATAAAGAAGAAAAAGAAATCATACAAGTAAGTCAGCACATGCAAGATGCCAAATAGTTTGTTTTTT
Source organism: Hollardia meadi (assembly GCA_037974645.1). NCBI lineage: Eukaryota > Metazoa > Chordata > Actinopteri > Tetraodontiformes > Triacanthodidae > Hollardia > Hollardia meadi. The sequence goes on from JBBPCS010000023.1 coordinate 6,621,700, forward strand.
TTGTAGTTGTCGTTTGGCCTTTTTTTTCCCTTTTAAGCTTAACTATTTGGGCAAAAATGAAGAGGGATTAGTTCTCTGTCTTTAATGTCATCACTGACTTTGTATTTGCTCTGTTTTCCTTTGTTTGTTTGAATTTTCCCATTGATGTAAGACTGGTGTAAGATTGCAGCAAGCCAGTGTGGATACATGCACCCCGACATGTGACTCGTCCATTAGCTGATTGCATGTGAAGTTCCCTTTTCCGGATGATGTATCTCCCCCTGCGGGCGAAACACACTTGTTCTTGCCTTTTCATTTTCCGACAGAACTTTCATAATATTTCAGGAAATCCCACTGTATCTCAGCCTATCAGAGTATGTTGTGTGTGCTCCTCGATGATCTGCAGTGTTTACACTGACGTAACACCCTGACTAAAAGTAGTAGTGGAATGCTGAATCTCCTTACAAGGAATAACACATAGGCCTCAAGGGAACCATCTACCAAATACCAAGAGAGAAGGGGGAGGAGATTATTGTAAGGGGGCAGGACTGGAAGAGTTATGTGTGACCAGACAGAGAATTGTGTGTGTGTGTGTGTGTGTGTGTGTGTATTTGTTTCCGGTATTTGTTTCCCAGTGGTATTAGATAGCTCCACTCATTTCCCCTCAGCATTTCCTCTAAGTTCAGAAGAGTAAATTGCAAAGTTTAAAAAAAAGTCTTCTAAATGTTTACAATATAGTCATTTTCTCTGGTCTTTGGACTTTAAATATCTGTTACACCAATGCTTTGCTAGTTGGTACATAATGTTATTATTATTTTATGTGGAAAATTAGCACGGAGGATAATCTGTGGTTTTGAACAATTTTAGAACAATTTGGTTCATTGGTTCATTTGGTTCATCCCCAAAATCAAAAATACACATTTTTCCTCTGGCATGTATAGCTTTTTATCCATCTAGATTCTAGGTTTCTAGATGTTTAGGTGTGAGTTGCTTAGTAGAGATGTCTGCCTTATATCACATATAATGGAACCAGATTGCACTTCTCTCATGGTGCTCAAAGTGCCAATATAATACTTAAAAAACAACAACTCAGCAGTAGTGTCCAGAAATCATGACCCGGTCACTCAAGATAATCCACAGACCTTGTTGTGTGCAGTTTCATGTAGGAACTTTTTTTCTTTCAACTGAACTACAACCTATCAGCACTCAGAAGGAAACACATTTACTCAGGACGAGAGGCTCATGCTCGTGGTGGGGCCCGATATAAACATTAATGGCATCTTCCTCAGCTGAGCTGTTATGTCAGCTAGTCTCTCATCCATGAATAGATGCACATTTCCTTCTGCGCAGTGATACGGAAAGAAAATATGTCATAGGTCATGATTTCTGGAAAGAGACACTATTTTATTTTATTGGCACTTTGAGCACCACAAGACAAGTGCAATCTAGTACTATTATATTTGAGAGAAGGCAGAAATCTCTGCAGCTGCATATCCAAAACTGAGCATCTCACACCAAAACAATCTGGATAGATAAATAGCACTTCAAGCCAGACAAAAAATATGTATTATTGATTTTGGGGTGTACTGTCCCTTAAAATTCAAATTATATGGTCACTGATTAGTCAATGGCTGCAACTTTTTACTAATAATTTGCAGTTCATTTAGCAAATAATGGATTAATCATGTAAAATGTCAGATAAGAGTGAAAAATGTCCATTATCCTTTTCCAGGTTATATCTTCAGATTCCCTGTTCTGTGCTAACATTAAGCCAAAACCCAAAGATACTCAGTTTCCTGTCACATTGAAAATTCTCATAAATGAAAATTTGCTGATTTTTTTAATTATTCAAGATTATCAAAATAGACAATCAACTAATCGTTTCAGCTCTAAATTAGTTAATTGGCAGAAAATGAATCTGCAGTTGATTATCATTTATGTTCCAGCCTCTCAAACATGCAGACTTGCTGTTTTTTCCCCCTTGTCTTACATTATAATAAATTGAGGTATCTTTGGGTTTTAGACTGTTGGTCAGACTAAAGTCCAAACCAAATATCATCTAGGGTTCTAGGAAATTGTGATGGGTGTTTTTCACTATTCATAACATTTAAAGAACAATGATTAATGGTTATTATAATAATGTGATGAAAATAGTTTTTATGAAAATGGTAAATTTAAAGGTTATAAGGCCCTGTGCTGACCTCCATTCCTCACATTGCCCCGTCTGTGTCGTCTCAAACAGAAAGCTGAGTTCAATGCTCTTGTGTTTTCTTTGGCCTATGAGTGTGTAATTATGGCTTTGATTTGTCATATTAAGCCTCATCAAAATGTACAAAAATACAAAAGAAACTCTAAATAAATAAATAAATAAATATATGTGTAAACAACAGTTTGAGTAGAAATATTTGCTTTTAACTCATGGTTATGGACAGCACTTATTTTCATAGAGTTTACCATGCTTTCAAGGTTAAGGCACACTGTTGTCACATTGTGAATACTGATTTTATATATAAACTCTGTGTTGGTGGCATCAGTAAGAGCCTGTTGCCTTGCAGTGGTTATTATTGCAAGCAGACAGTGATGCACAGAGCTCTTATAGGCTTGTTGAAGCAGATGGAAGCAGTGTTAGCAGTTTTTGTAAATGAACCAGCACAGATTATCAGGTTTAACACAGTCTGACACTGCTCAGCTAAATGATGAATGGATTATTGGCAGTGCAGCAATATAGAATTAAAAACAAAACAAAACAAAGAATGTAAATTATGTCAAATCAAATCAGTTGCCAAATTCTTGGTAATTTCTAGCATTCATGCTAGAAATTTGCATACATAAAATGTTTCATGAACTTTTCATCAAAAAAAATCAAATACAAATGTTTGTTTCTCCAAATTTAAAACATGGCTTACAGAAGTGACCGTCCTACACTCATGTAAAGTATCAAAAAACTTGTTTATTTTGCTTCTGTTGATGTTTTTCTTATTTGTAAGAGGTTTCTATGAATTAGGTTTTCCCTCATCTGAGGCTTGCTATATGACCTGGTGGTGATGTTGGGGCAGAGACAGGGTGTAGACAGGGGATCTTCCTCAGGCTTTTCCGTCTGCCAAACTGAGCACTGTTGGCAGGTGGAAGTGCCTGAAATAAATAACCGCAGCCAGTGTGGAGGGGGTGAGCAGGAGAAAACCCTAGCACTCAAGTGCCTTTGGGTTGTGAGGATAAAGCTAGCTTTAAGGGAAAATCTATCCTATAAAAAGAGTCCCCGAATAGAAATACACACACAGAAACCATAGGCTTAAGCCTCACTTAATGTGTAATACATTTTTTGTCAATACAGATGGTGATGTTTTTTAGTCAATACAATGTTTTTAACACTAAACGGCAGGTGCAATATTTATTTTATTAATTCTTCATTGATAAAAGAAACAAAATGTAAACGGGCTGTTTTTTTTGTGTTTTTTTAAAACTTTTTTAATTGACTAGACAAGTTTAGCTTTGCTTCTCACTTTCTGTTAATAGTAAAATGGATTAAATAATATGTAATTTGATTACTTTATTACATCTTTTGAAGTTGGACTGTTGCACGTTTTGCTGAAACAACATATTCTATATCCCCAAAACAAATTTACTGGCTTTAGAGCAGCTTTGAATTGTGTCTCTAATTTGTTGCGATAAAACTAGTAATTATTTTTCATCATTGATTTATGTGCCAATTGTTTTCTGTTTATTGATCTTGGTCTATAAAATGCAAATGGTCACATCTTCAAATGTGTTTTTTCTTGTCCAACCAACAGACCAAAACTCAGTCAGTCAACAATGATATAAAATCCAGAAAAGCAGCAAATATTGACAATGAAGTAGCTTGAACCAGAGAAAGACCGCAGTGTTTGATTGTAAAAGGATCAATCAACCGTCAAAGTAGTTGCAGATCAATTTTATGTTGAGCATTCAACTTATTGTTTTAGCTTTAGTTATTTGTATAAGTGAATCTAAGATCATACAGATAAGCAGGATTCAATTAATTTACATGTGCACTCTTGCGTTTAAGTGATGCAGCCAGTGTGTTGAGCGCAACACAGAAAACTAAGAAAATCATATAGGTGAGTCAGTTGGGAGCTTTTTCCTCATAAATTTAGGCTAATTAGCTTGTAGGGATTTGGCCTTTTGGTCTTAGAGGAAATTGCACACAGAGCAGATCTGGTGTGACTGCAGCAGGTCACCCAGATGTACAGATAGATATCTGTTGTAGGACTGAGGGTCTCTGTGTGGCTCTTGGTGCTGTTTTGAGCAGCGCTCCGCAGGGTGTGTGAATACAAGCCAGTGAACTGATGGCTGGGCGGGCAGAGGGTTCAGATTCCAGCACATTCGTAATACTCCCTCAGTTCTGAGATCACATTATTATGTTGTCTGCCTACTCATAGAGCAAGTGCATTGCTGTACTATCTGCAGGATTGTACTCTGTTTTGTGCACCAAAAATAAAGCCTGTATGCAAAGTAGAATGTATCATCAATACAGGCTAGCTGTTTTTGTGGTGGAACTGAGTGGGAGAGAATGGATTTGAATGAGAGGATGAGGGAGGGAACTTTGTATGAGTGGAGGAGGTGACCACAGCTGGGTGGAGAGGGCAGAGAAAGAATGAATGACACGATCACACACAGGAGCTGGAGTGTTTGTGTGTGCAGTGCTGCTGAAGGAAGTCTTCTTGGACCTTATAAGGACTGCAGTGAATGCTCAGCCCACTGTTTTTTTTTTCTTTTCCTGATTGACTCTGTGTCACTCAGCTCTTACCATCTTCATGTCCCAGTCTTTATCTCTTTTTCTCTGAGGCCATACGGCATCCGTCACTCTGCCATGTAATCGATGCCACTGTCCTACATGTGTCGCTGCCAGTGTCATTGAGGCAAAGAGGAATGATGAGCGTGGGATGTTGTCTAAGTCTGATTAGCATCAACTTCCTTTTTTAAAGGAAGATGAAGTACAAATGAACACATTCCTCATAATGCTGAAGACTAAGAGCCTCTATGATATAATACATATAAATATGTATTTGAGCAACTTTATGCTGTAGTTTCTGATAAATATACTCAGTTGGCAGTTTATTAGGTTCAACTAACTAAAACCAATTTAATCTCATACAACAATCCTGCAGTAAATTCGACATTCATGAAGGTTATAACAGCGTTTGTTTTGAAACTGTTTTCAAGATATTGTATGTCGATTCAACTTTGTTCATTTTGGTTGCTGTAATTTACAGTGCTGTTTAATTTTATTGCATTATATTGAGAGATGTTTTTAATATTTAGCATTATAGGTAGGAGAGGATATTAGAGACACTTCTTTGTATAATGTGGTTCAATTCAACAGCACAATAACTGTAATCCTCAAAATGACAAAGTAGAATCAACACTTCTCTAAAATGGCTTCAGTAGAAACTGAACATCAACTGTTGCATTAGACAGCATTAGTTTTAGATTTAGCATTTAATTTCCCCCCAAAACTGGCAACTGAGTGTTTTTAAAGTCTCATGAAGTATATATAATAATATATAACAATGAATGAGGCCATAACAAAACAGCGATAAACTGGAATGTTTTTTATGTTGACCTACCAGTTTTTCTTTGGATTGCACATTCTTTGTCATTATTTGAAAACTGGTATTTTGAATGTCAAAGCAAAACACATATAAAAACTAGTCTCGGTCTGTATGTCTTGGCCTTGTGCCAAGTATACTGCAGAGTTGTTTAGGAAGAAAATCTAAATTGCTGTGGGGCTAGAGTTGCTGGTATTTTTTCTCCCTTGAGTCACACTTTTCCTGCCTGTCCTGCAGTTATTCTAAGTCAGGAGTGGGCAACATTTTTTTCCAGAGGGGGCCATACTGACTTAGATAATGTACGTGAAGGGACACAAATTGGGCCATTTATTACAGCAAATTGGGATGTTTTTGAACTGACCTTTGTTGTCTGGGCACAGTATGCTAGCCACAGTTTCAGGGCTTTTTCTTCTCTCTCCCACGATGACAAGTTTATGGCATGGTTAGCATGCTTGGTGGAAAAATGTGTCTTGGTATTATATTCCTTGAACACCGCAATAGTTCCTGGCATATGAGACATACTGGCTTTGAAACGACACTTGTGACAAACTTTTTAGATGTCCACTCTTGGTTAAAACTCAATATTTAGAGTCAACTTTTCTCTCTTTTGAAGCATTCATCCTTACTCATCTCGTAATAACGCAAGTTGTCACTTAAGTGAGCAAGAGTCAACACCGCCCTCTATTGGAATCAAGTTAAATAGCAATACAGACTCATAGTCATTCGCCTCCGTGTTCATTAGCATAATGCTGCCTATTATTGTTTTTTTCTGGGGATCGTTTTATTTTTCTTTGAGGATGTTGCGGGCCGGATCAAGATGGTCCACAGGCCAGTTCTGGATCCCGGGCCATATTTAGCCCCTGTGTGTTCTAAGTCCTAAGTTCTAAGTGTTGAAGGTTTTTGTGAACCCTGTGCTGAATGTGAATGCTCCTCTGTAGAGATGACCACGGCTTCAGCCCTCTCCACTGGGCATGCCGGGAGGGCCGCTCCAGCGTGGTGGACATGCTCATCATGAGAGGGGCTCGCATCAATGTCATGAACCGAGGAGACGACACGCCTCTGCACCTGGCCGCCAGCCATGGACATCGCGACATTGTGGGAAAGGTAGGGTCTGTGTAAACTAGATGTAAAACGGTATGAAAATTTCATATCATGATTATAGTGACCAAAACTATCATGGTTAAAAACTCCCCACATCATGCACTGAGCTAAAAGCTAACTTGCCTTGCGTTCGCTATAAAATAATGGGTGGTGGCCATGGAGATTGTAGTGATTTTCTTTCTGCAGATGGTGTGACCATCTTGAATCTTGTTTCAGCACTCCTTATAAAAACTTAACTATGACCACACTTCAGACTTTTTCCTCTTAGGGTGGAAATATACTTGCTTTTAAGTACGCGTTTGCATACACATGAGGGCTGTATCACGTATGCTTCGTACGTTTTGTGCATCCTCAGAAATTAATGCTCTGCGTCCGCAAGATGCAATACTCACATAAATGGTAGGGACAGTGTAGGGCCAGTACGTGAAAAGGTAGTAGTCACATAAACAAATGGCGGAAAGTTTTGAAGACAAGTTGTGTGACCAAGTAGCTGCTGCCTGTTGCTAGAAAGCAGAGGGTGACGGCCAAACGCTCTGCTGTACTGACTGGCTCACTGTGTGTTGTGGCATATAAGCAGGCTAATCCGATGGAGCAAATCATGAAATGTTCTGGCGAACATTTGAAAATACTGGTTGTGTTTCTCATCATCAATGTGTCGCATTGGATGCACAAGAGAAAAGTACTCGCCATCTACGGCGCCACTGTCGCTTTTTCTGCCGTGATCTTAGCATTAACTGTATACTGAGCTCTCCAAGTGTCGCCATATTTATTGTTTGCTTCATGCATACTGTCTTAGTTCTGTGGTGTGTCCTCTACTGGAATCCTCCAGTAACATGCATAGTACATAGGAGTATGTGAACAGTTACATTCATGACACAGTCGGTTGTCTATGCGAACGTGTGGTTGAAAAGCAAGTATAGCTCCGACCTTTGAAGGCTGAAAAACCTCTGGAGTGCTGTGCGCTGCCCTCCGCCATGTTTTCTCTGACACAACAAACCCACGTGCCTGCTTTGCCTGCGTGGGAGACTCTTGCTATCTTTGGTTGATGCTGGACATCAACCATAAGTTTTTCAAAGCAGGGATAATCAAACAATGAAAAAATTTAAACAGTAATATAAACGGTCAGGAACTTTACTGTGGTTTGTCATTAAACTGTTAACTGTTTCATCCATAGTGTCAACACTGGGGGTATGCACTCTGTGATTCTGAAAAAGGTTCCTTTATTGTTCCTTTGGTCATCCTATAACTCCATGGTAAAAGTTTTTCTAATGATTAGCAGAATATAAGCATTCATCTTCTATCAGAATAAATCTTATATTGAACAAAATGTTAAACGTTCCCCAGAAATTGAGTCATAAACTGATGCCAGAGCTGTGAAGCTGACACATAAAGTAACTTTCCTGCACAAATCTCACTGGGCAAAATGATGTTTTATCACTTCAAGTTTGCTTCATAAACACAGGATATTATGAAACTTAGAATGATGTCATCTGAACAGCAATAATAAAGACAAAGGGCTTGTCTGTTCTTGCAGTTCCACCATCAGCAATTTCAAAATGGAGAGCAATTCTTCAGTGTTGAGGGAAAATGTAATGTTTCAATGGCTGCAAGTATGATTATAAAATATGCTTACTATTACAGTTGTTAAGTGCATAATGAGCAATTTATGATGTGAAGGTAGTAGTCATTTTGATCAAAGTGTTTATTTTTCTATTTAAGCACAGTCAATTTCACCATCTGCTCTTTTTTTTCCAAGGATATTCTAAAGAGGTGAAACAACAGGGCGAATACATCAACTGCAGGCTTAATCTATAGCTGATGGACATTTTCTGGCCAATTTTATTCACCAAATTAAAGGCACAATTTGCACTTGGAAACACTTGCAATTCAACCAGCAATACAGGAACTCATTCATGCATTGTGTGTTTCTGCACAAGAGCTTATGCAGCAGGATTCTACCGAGGCCTTTTAAGATACATCTCATGGGTCTACTGTATGTCCTGTTTGGAAATGCACTATGTTGTGTGTGGGGCTTCATGTAGCTTCTTAATTATTGTATCAGGTTTGGTAAAACAGCAGGTCTGGTTGGTAAAATACAAAAATTAAAAGTATCTCTGATAAAATGCAATGATATCTTGTCTCTAAGTGAACCGTCTGCCATAATGTGAGGTTTGTGCTCAAGAGTGTCTGATTTAGAGTTGCTGCCAGGCAGAGATGGAGTTTAATGCTAGGCATGTCTTGATACCTCTGGTATGTGTCCACAGGCAAGACAAGTCTCCATGATTTTTGTTGGCAGCATTAACACTCACTGTATACAGCATAAACAAGACCTGACCAGCCCTGTTTTGCATATAATCCTTTGTTTCGGCTTCTCTCTAGCTGATCCAGTGCAAAGGAGACACTAATGCAGCCAATGAACATGGGAACACACCACTGCATTACGCCTGCTTCTGGGGCCAAGACCAAGTGGCTGAGGTTTGTGTGCCCCCTGGTGGTATTCAGACTTTTTATACGTAGTTCCCATCATAATCAGTTAAAATGTCATCTGTCCTTTTTCTCAGGATCTTGTGACTAATGGGGCTCAAGTGAGCATTTGTAACAAATATGGGGAAACTCCCCTGGACAAAGCCAAACCTCACCTGCGCGAACTCCTCCGAGGTATCCTGACTCAGTTTTACTACTTACCTCATTCTAACATTAAAGTGCAATTTTGATTGTCTTTGTGTTAAATGTTCTCATTGCATCCTTTCTGTTCATCCACCACACAGACAAAGCTGAGAAAATGGGACAGAACCTGACTAAAATTCCCTTCAAGGACACGTTCTGGAAAGGCACCACCAGAACTCGACCGCGTGAGTCCAACACTGATACATAAACCAATTTATTAGCAGTTTCCATCTGTTGGTTTGATCAAAGTGCTGCATGAAAGGAAAACATTTCCATGTTGGCCTGTCAACTGTTCTTAATTTGGTGTTTGAACTTTCCACTGCTACTCCGTCTGTTAAGTGTTCTGCTGAATTTCACATGAATAACGTGGCTTTTGTCTGCGCTTTAACTTAAGTTTGTCTCAATCTTGTGTTTTTAGGCAATGGCACTTTGAACAAACATGCAGGCATTGACTACAAGCAACTCTCTCTCCTGGCTAAAATAAATGAGAACCAGTCTGGAGAGGTACTTTATATTATTGTTTCACTATTTAATTTTATTGTGGAGCTGCTGATGTCATTCACTTCACTTTTCTTCTATATTTTTCTCACCGGAAGCTGTGGCAAGGGCGCTGGCAAGGAAATGAAATTGTTGTTAAGGTGCTAAAAGTTCGTGACTGGACCACAAGGAAAAGCCGTGACTTCAGTGAGGAGTATCCTAAACTCAGGTTACTATTTAATCCTGACTTTTCTCCAGCCTATGTGTTCTGTCCTGTTGTGGTCACTCATTCGCGTGTTTGCATTGTGTTGAACCAAACTTTATGTATTATTTCTTTTTGTTGCATCTCACACGAGCCGTCTGTTTATGTCAAATCCTCTGTGGGTTTGCCTCTTTTTGTCTGTTTGTCTGTCTCTGTCTCTCCCCTGTCCTTCCCTCCCTCCCTCCGTCCCTTGGGCTCCATCCCAGGATATTTTCCCACCCGAATGTCCTACCTATGTTGGGAGCATGTCAGTCTCCCCCTGCCCCTCACCCCATCATCATCACACACTGGATGCCTTATGGCTCCCTCTACAACGTTCTGCATGAAGGCACCAGTGAGTACTTTTACTCTGGTCACAAAGTCGGTACTTGTCACCACTTTTGGTGGTTTGCAGGGATTTGTGATTTATTGCACTTGCACATTTGTCATAATGTTGCCATCACTTTATGTACAGTAGCAATCGCCCTGTCATCATGTTATGTGGTAAAAATAAGGTTGATTGAAACCTGTTAATATTTGTCTCTCATCCTGCTGTCAGACTTTGTGGTGGACCAGACACAGGCGGTGAAATTTGCTCTGGACATTGCTTGCGGAATGGCCTTCTTACACACACTTGAACCGATGATCCCTCGCCACTATCTCAACAGCAAGAGTGTTATGGTAAGAGTAAGATGTGGATTCAGCATAGCTTTTAGGATCATAACTGTATCCAATGGTCACATATAACTGACCAATCAAAGGAAATTGTGTTGCCTAAAAACACAGAAATCTGCAGAAGAAGGAAGTGATGCCTGTTTGTTACATTTTAAAGTGTAAAAAAAAGTGCTCCTTGTTTCCACAGATAGATGAAGATATGACAGCCAGGATCAGCATGGCAGACGTCAAGTTCTCCTTCCAGTGTCCTGGCAGGATGTACTCGCCTGCATGGGTAGCCCCCGAGGGTAGGCATCACTCCTATAACAGATCCAAAGTGGCAGCTGGAGTCACTCAAGCTCGGGCGTGAATGACGGATGCACAGAACTCTAGACAATTTCAGAAATAAATGTAATCTGCAGGTGATTTCCCCCCTTGTCACAGTAAAAGCAGAAAAACAGAGAAACACAACCTTATTACAGAATGTGAAAATAACCAGGGAACTTGTGCAACAGTAACAACAACCCACAGAAAAGGTTTTAAGTTGCGTTTCAAGAGTAATGCTGGTGTCTGTGGGATACACAAGATTTGTTTCAGCATTTTACCATAGAAGCACAAAGACCGTTGATATTAATAAGGTGCAAATGTACAGATTTGGTTAAGGTGAACTACAACAGGCTTTCAAATCCTCAGCAAGGTTGTCTTTGTAGCATTTAAGCTATAATATACTGTAACAGATGGAAAGAGAAATGAGCATTAAACAAGTAAAGTAAGAGGGGATAAACTCCTCTTACTTCACGTTTAATTACTATGTGTAGTAAACATTTAGTAGTAAACGCATGCTAAATATAATGTGTATTGTAAAAGAAGCTACATGTCAACCATGATTTATGTATAAACAGTTGCTTTTTGTCACTTTTGAAGTAAAATGATTAAGAGATGAATGGAAAAATGTTCATTTGACTTTGCTATGACCAGTTTTCTTTCAGAACTGGGTTGTGTTCTAATAGTGTAAGGATGTAAACCTATGGACAGTTTGTCCATTGGAGTTAAATATATTCAAATAACAAACCACATTAATTTACAAATTCTGCATTTCAATGTAAAGTCACAGTATCATGCACGACTAAGGAGCCAACTAGGATGTGCTTGAGTGTCTGTGCAGAGGGCAGATTCTGTTGTGTAGTTCAGTGTGCTCACTCACACCAGTTGCTCCTTGTGATTTCCAGCCCTGCAGAAGAAGCCGGAAGAGATCAACCGTCGGTCAGCAGACATGTGGAGCTTTGCTATCCTGCTGTGGGAGTTGGTGACCAGAGAAGTGCCGTTTGCTGACCTGTCCAACATGGAAATTGGCATGAAGGTCAGCAGACCTATCTTTGGCTCATTAGATTACAACTGAGTAGCGATCACTTGCATGCAAATTCAACTATTAATCAAGGCATCCAATTTCTTTTCTATGGTACCAAACCTCTGTCTGTTTTTTGCTCTCAGGTAGCCTTGGAGGGTTTGAGGCCCACTATCCCACCTGGCATATCGCCACACATTTGCAAGCTCATGAAGATATGCATGAATGAAGACCCAGCAAAGAGGCCTAAATTTGACATGATTGTGCCAATTCTGGAAAAAATGCAGGACAAATGAAAATCCTCCTGTGCCCTCCTGTACTGAACCAGATATCTTACCCCAAATGGTGGTGTGGTGCTTACCAGTATTGCCTTAAACTCATACTCTGCTGCTGCATTCAACGCTACTGTAGCTCCTGCTTCTGAGACAAATTCAGCAGCGGTTACATCTTTTATATTGTTTTTTTGTTTGTTTTTTATTTCTCAATGTGATATCAAGTTGTTATTTGTGTCTTTTTTGTCACTGATCCACTGTCTGCAATCTGGAATCACATGGATGAGTACAATCTTCTTCAATCCTCTAGACAGAATAACCTGTGGAGGTCCGCATGACAGTCTGCATTGCTTCACTGAATTTTAGGCCTTATATTGTATCTGGAGTGGGTTCACTATAAAAAAGTCGACCTGTTAGGAAAAATAATGGGGGTTCCTAATTTATCAAATAACATATTAACTCAAAGCTTGTCTTGAGGGGAAAAAGTTTGTTGCATTAGAAACAAACTGTGTGCAGCTGAGCAAGCATGACAAATGTCTGAAACTAAGCATTTAAACAAAAAGAACAATGTATGTGAATGAGTGGTGTCAATGAGAGTACTTGGCAGTGTTGTGCCATACAGCTTCGCTCTGTTGTAAAGCGTAGCGCTTACAATGATGTAACACTGGCCATATAAACTTTCTTCACTTCAGCAAAAATGCTAGTGCAGTTTTGTGAGGAATTTTTTGGGGATAATTGTAATGTAATGTAATTAACTAGATTGCTCAAATGTTTTACTGTAATCTAGTTTTTTTTCATTATCTTCCCTTCATTATTTTAACGGAACATCTTTGTTTTTTAATTTGAATTCTTTTGGCTTTACTATTCAGAGTCGGTCTCTGTTTCAAGATGTCTAAATGTGTTTCTGCTTAATGCAAGTGTTATTTTCCTGTTCAATACTCGCAATCTATGTAACCCAACATGTAATACCTTGTCGTGTCAGGAATGAATACTGCAACCCAGACTGTAATTTATTCATGGATATAGGTACAGTTATAATTGTTTTGTTGTCAAGCATGGGGACTGCTTTTCCTCACAAGTTTATGGCAACATCACAAGCTGCTGCCAACAGAAGGTGACGGGACATTCAGGGGAGGTATTAATATGCTGCATACTGTCATTGTTTTCTCACTTATTTTCATTATTTTAATCCTATAGATGACTTCTGATTTCATATCAGTGTCATGAGTTTCTTCTTCCCCCTACTTCCTTACTGTGCCTCCACCAGCTTGCTTGTTTGTGCTGAATCACAAGTTGAAGCCAAAATCAAGAATGACTTAAATGTATGTATTTATATATAAGTATATTAAAAAGGACAAATATGGGCAAGTTGAATGTGTCAATTAATAGTGGGATATTGTTATTATTGGACGTTATTGTGACTTAGAAAAAAAAGTAAACTGAATTTTATGATGTGAAACATCAGCAACATCAATAATCAGGTCAATGTAACTGCTGACATTAAGCTCAGTGTGTCATAGTGCTTTTTTGATATTTTTGTACAGTACTATCTCAATTTAAAAAAGCCACATAACTGTTTAATGGGAATGTTCTGTCAGCTGAAATTGGTGGTCCTGCAATCACTGACTAATGCCAATATGCAATAATGATAATAATTGAAGTGTAATGTTGAGAACCCCTGTCCTAGGGGACAAGGTTAGTAAATAATTTGTCAAAAAAATACTTGTACATTTGTACCACCAGTTTATTTTAATTTTAAAAAAAATATCAGTAAAGTGTTCAACAAGGTAAATTAAATATCTTTTCCATCATTACTTTAAAAAGTGAATTAAAAAAAAAAATTATCTCCCTCATTTAATTCTCAGATATTCAAACAGCAGAGCATTCTTTTTTGTTTGTGTTAGAATACCCAAGCTTAATTTCAAAATTGTAGTCCTAGTTGGTTTAGTGTTATCTTACCTCACGATTTTATACATTTTATATTACAATTTTCCTTTGACGAATGTCTGTATAAATGTTTTTATAAGAGTCACCCTTTAGTAAGGATAAATATTGAACAACGTTTAGGCAGCCAGTTGGTGAAAAAGTCACCAATAGTTTATTACTTTTTAATAAGGCAATAAGTCTAATACATTTTAATAAAAGGGTGTCACTGGTTTCTCACTTTCTAATATTTATCAGCCAAAGTTGAGTCATCTGTTGTTACAAATGTCAATGTATGTGTAGTTAAAGGATTCTGATCCAGATTCCCTGCAGCTGTTTTCCAGAAAGTATTGATATATATATATATATTGCTGTTAGCACGGAAGCTATGCATTTCTGCTTTACAAATAACTTTGAGAAGCTGAATATGCAGCACCGGATCATCATGTCCAAAACGGTCGTTAAAAACTCATTTTTATTCGATAAGTTCCTCTCCTACTATTTCCTGAGTGGCAGCAAGGAAACGAAGTGGTAGCAGCGTGACGTTAATCCGTGACGCAGGTTCGCCCTCCATCAATAGTCGAGCCCACTGACAGAAAACACCACCTAGAAACGGAGCGAGCTCTCACGATTCATGGAAATATGTAGCCTAGTTAGCTCGCACAGTTGAGAGTATTTCGACAGCAGGAGGTTTGGTGGAGCTGGTAAGTCAAAGTGTTAGTATAAGCTTGATAAATCACTGTCAATGCGCTTGGTTTGATTTCCCTGTTTGGAAACGTTAGCTAGCTAACTAGCTAGCCGAGGAGCTAACATTAGCTTAGCCAAAATGACGACGGTGATGATGGCGGATGAATCCCGTTATTTCCAGATGCGGTGTTGGCACCCGATTAATACGCCGTCTGCATTTGGGACTGGATTTTAGTTATCAACCAGCTGTTTGAATATAAAACTGTATATATTGTTGTATGTATTGAGCTCAATATCAAAAGAGAAAACGTCCTGTTGGTAAATGGAAGGTGAACTGCTGAAGTACGTTTCATAACCGTCAGAAAAACCCAACAGTGAAAGTAACCGTAGTAATGGCCAACCCGGCATTAACGATTAAGAAACATACTTCAATGAAATATTGCTTGTAGCTCTATAGTCAATTTAGCATTAACGTTAGCATTTGTATCGTTAATGACACAACTTAGGCAACGCTTCTGGATGCATTCGTAGCCAGCAGCCACAGTACATTTTCTCGAACTCTGATAAGAAACTCTTGACTGAATCTTTCTATCATGAATTGATAACCCGCTAGCTAGCATGCAAGCGGTAATGTAAATAAATCTTAACCTCTTTCTCCATTAGAACAGTTTTATGGGAAGTTACCATGGGTGGCCATGATGATGAAGATATGTCATATGTTGTGAATAAACAAAAACAAGATGAAGAGCTAAAGAACAAGCTGAACGATAGCAGCCACTGGTGCGACCAAGAGCCCACCGGTAACAATGCCAAGTGGCTGAAAGAAGGCCAGAACCAGCTGCGGAAAGTAGCTGAGAATCAGCAGGACCAGGACCACAACTGCAATATCAGCCAAAATGGGAACAAGGAAGACTTCCCCCATCAGACCACCACTCAGGAAGAACAACAGGGAAAAGAGGAGCAGACCAAGTCTCCCAAAATAGCAATGACCCCTGGTCTCAGTCAGGAGGAGTCTAAGAACAT
Source organism: Hollardia meadi (assembly GCA_037974645.1). Taxonomy (NCBI): domain Eukaryota; kingdom Metazoa; phylum Chordata; class Actinopteri; order Tetraodontiformes; family Triacanthodidae; genus Hollardia; species Hollardia meadi. The sequence continues at coordinate 6,637,654 of JBBPCS010000023.1, forward strand.
CCTTAATGAGCCACTACTCATCGACACTCTGGAGTCTACAGAACAGAAGGATAAAGAGAGAGAAGAAGATGGTAAAGAGAAGGAAAAGAAATTAGATGGAGATGAAGAGACATCAGGTGATACCAGAGGAGTGGCAGAAGAACAGAGCAGTGCGGAGTCTCAGACAGAGGGCAGTGTTTTGGGGAGAAATGCCTGCCTCCTGTTCACCAACATGAATGGGACACCAAATGATGAAGAGTCCAGCTGGCCTGCACTGTCTCAGGACAATACAGCTGACAGCTCTCCAAATGACAACAGAGGTAAATAGAAGTACATGGAGTTGAGGTTTAACCATGCATTTATGCTACTTCTTCATCTACAGCTGCAGTTGGATGTCAGAGCTTTCGCAGACCACAACATGCATTCAAAAAAGAAAACTTGCACAAAACAACATTATACATGGAGAAGGCATGGTGAAAGTATATGCTTTCAAAAAAACAACAAAAAATAATTCTACCTGCATCACGTAGATGAATTGCAGACAAAAGGGTAACACTTAACTTTAAGACCCCATTGAGCATTTATAAACAGTATATAAGTATTTAATGAATGGTTTATAACACACTATAATGTAGAATAAACAGATAATGAATGCCAGTATAGTAAAACACAGTTGTAATAATATAAAATATGCCTTTGCAGGAGGAATTATAATTACTGACAAATACTGTACATTACTAAGAACATAAAGTGTCCTTAAATATGCTGATAAATAATAGTGTGTCCATACTCTGTTTGGTAAGTCAGGTTGAGCATGTTGGTCAGTGATGCCAGTACAGTCAGTGATATAGTAGTAATTAGAAATGTATAGTAGTTAAATATATCAAAGTATAGTGTATGAAAGTGATTTAATCATATCCGTATTATATCAGGATTCAGTAATACTGTTTAAGTCTGTTAATGACAAGTTTATCTTCAGTAATTGTGTTAAAACCATTTCTGTTTTTGATTAAGAGTGTATAGATGGAAAAGTCAAAACACTTAAAGATAAGTAGAAGCAACAAAAGATGATTATGGTTGTTGATTGTTGAATTTATAAAGAAGATAGACTGCTGGCTTCAGTGAATTATTATGTTTGCATTACAATTTATTTGATCATCAGACACCATACCAAATTACTTTTAAGAACCAACTATTTTGATGCAGTCAGAATATAGATAGATATTAGAGAATCTGTTTGTCGTTGACTTTTTCTACATGGTCAGAGTGTTTTTTATTGTTTTTTTAAACAGGTTCATTAAACATTAAACATTTCTCCTTTGCCTTCTGCTTTCAGAGTCCTTTTGGGATTCCAGTGCTTTTGAGACGGACACAGATCTGCCTTCAGGATGGATGAGGGTGCGAGATACATCTGGCACATACTACTGGCACATACCCACAGGCACGACTCAGTGGGAGCCTCCTTCACCTCTGGGTAAAGTTGGCAACTCCATGATGTCTTCGACTATGTCCCTGGAGACTACACCCTGTGAGGAGCACGAGGTGAGGTTTACTACACATTTTGCTTAGATGGAGGCAATGGCATGTAAGTCTATTCTGTAAGTCTTTCTTCTGTTAAATTTGCCAGGAATCCTGGGCTCAACTTTCCAGCACAGATGAAGGAACTGGTGAAGGCGAACTGTGGAGGGTAAGCCGTAGCAAGAATGTAATGGAGTGTACTCGAAATACGCTAGAGATGAATTCGTACATTTCCATTGTCAACTGTTTTTCTTCTTATCTGTATCTTTAGGAGGAGGAAGAGGTTGCATCTGATCAAAGCCTGAAGGAGTTTGAAGGCGCAACTCTACGTTATGCATCAATAAACCTGAAGTACGTGCCGCTAAAGCTTATTGATGATGACTTAGTATTCACCTGATTTTATCCTTTTAATGTTACTTATCCTGATCTCTCTCTCACTCAATCTTTGCAGTTACAATTGCTCCCAGTCTGAAGAAGACGAGAAGGTCGCTCCATTCTGCACAGATTTAGAAACTAAGGTAAATAAGCGTTTCATGTTGGATATCTCCAATATGTTGAGAGCACATTGAGGCGAAAGACTGGCATCAGAACTGATCCATTAGTTCTTTCCAGTCAGCAAAAGCACTTGAAAGTTTATTTTTTGTATGTTATTTTCTGCAACTTGGACATATAGATAAGAATATAGGAGTCAAAATTTTCATACGTTTGGTCAGGTTGTGCAGTAAAGCCATATATTCCATTTTCCTAGTTGTATTTGTGTGTTTGTAACCAAGCAGGTGTTTTTTTTCATTTATGAAGTAACCAACATAAATAAATGAGCATAAAAGGAGTGAAATGAGCAGCATTAAATCAAAGGGGACCCAACACACTTCAAATTTCTAACCTTTCCTAACTTCATTGTTCTTCACCTTCACTGTTCAGTCGTGTTTTGTGCTAATGTGCTGCATATTTCTATTGTCAGTGTTTTGCAGTGCGTTCACTGGGCTGGGTAGAGATGTCTGAGGAGGACATGGCACCTGGCAAGAGCAGCGTTGCTGTCAACAACTGCATCAGGCAGCTATCTTATCACAAACACAACCTTCATGACACTGCTGGTATCTGGGGAGAGGTGAGGGGAAAAACAGAGTCCTACAGACACTTTATTGACAATTACTGTAATGTCTGCTTTAATGTAGATACATTTAAAAATGGTGTTTATTTGTCAGCAAGTTTTAATTTCACACATTTCAGGACTGCTCAAATCTTTTCAAGTGTTGTTTTGGTGGTTATTACTAACCAACATTAATTTTTTTGATTGGAAGTTATTGATCACATTACTTAAGCCATTGGGAAAATGTGATTACATATTCAGGCATTTTTAAGAAAAGTTTTCATGGCTAAAATAATTGACTTTATGTGAAATACCTCAAATTGTAGAAGTTCAATTGTTAACTAATACATACATATACTGTATATCTTAACTTAATGGCAGCCCACAAATTACTGTGACGGGTGAAATATTTTTAAGCTAGGCTGTTCATACTAAGAGTGTGTGTGTCGTGACAGGGTAAGGACATGCTGATGGTCCTGGAGAATGACACGATGAATTTGATTGATCCACTGGGCCAGACTCTGCTTCATGCTCAGCCTATTGGCAGCATCCGTGTTTGGGGTGTTGGCAGAGACAACGGCAGGTCAGTGTCCACAGAACAAGGTCAAAATGAAGATGGATTAAATTTGTTTTAAACAAACTATACTTCAAAAAGACTTTATTGGTCGGTTTGTTTTGTTTGTGATTGTAAAACTTCTTGTGAGTTCACTTAAAGAAAAAACATCTTTAACATTTGCTTATAATTAACTCCACTGTGATTTTTTTGTTATAATAGATGCATTATGTAAAATGTACACCTTTAGTAAAATTTGTTTTGTGTCAGTCAGCGTTTGTTCGATGTCTTTCATGACTTGTCTTACGACAGATGGCCTTTTCTTGCTCGTTTGATTTTTCTGCCATTATCCTTGTTGTCTGCATTTAGTGATTGATTCTCTTTAAAATGATGTACACCCTAGTATTAGGCATGACTCAGAGACTTGGTATTCCTTAAGAAATCTGTCTTGGCAAGCACAATGTACTCTTGTGTGTGCTCTCTTTATTGTACCCTGCTGCCCTCTGCTGGATAGTTAAGAGCATTGCAGACAAAGATAACCCTGACTGTATCTGCCTGCTTCCTCACTTTATTCTAACAATCATGTTTTTTCTTTCATGCTGCATTTTCCATCATGAACAGGGAAAGGTATACTTTAATGATTATTATCTCAAAAGTTTTGTTAAATTATTGTTTTGTATTTGCTTTATGTGTACTTATATTTGTTCAAACTCGCTCACACATTCATGCTGTATTAATTTTTTAAAATATGAATGTGACCTTTTCCATCTGATTTCACCTACAGGGATTTTGCTTATGTGGCTCGAGACAACCTGACCCAAGTTCTCAAGTGTCATGTTTTCCGCTGCGACTCACCTGCCAAGAACATAGCCACCAGTTTACATGAAATGTGTTCAAAGGTCAGTCACTATTGGATTAAATTTTGTGTCACTATTATTTCAAGACCGATTCTTGGTTCATAGTCAACCATGGATTTCTTGCCTGAAAATTTACCATATTTTCTTCCTAATTTGACTGCAGATAATGATTGAGCGAAAGGCAACCAAGCGAGGGGTGAGCAGGCTCAACCCTGACCCGAGTAACCCTGTGGTCCCTGTTGAAGGTAAAGCATAGTATTTTTAGGGCCTTACACAATTTGAATTTATTTATAATTCAGAGTGCGGAAACAGATCTCTTAATGCTTCTTTCTTTCCTCACAGAGTTTCCTGCTCCAAAAAATGAGAACTTCCAGCACTTCCATGTTTATTACCTTGGTTGTGAGGCTGTGGTGAAGCCAGTTGGTAAGAAAACACCTTAAAGTCTATAATGATTTATGTAAGCACTGTTAACTATACTCTTTGCGTCCTTATCATGACTGGGATTTTCGATGGTAAAGCTGATGTATTGTATCGTGTGAATTTCTCTTCTCAGGTATGGATGTAATCAATGACGCACTAGAGGCAGCAGTGAGAGACAAAGATAAAAATGATTGGACTCCTGTCTCTGTGAACGTCGCACCAGCCACCCTCACAATACTTTCTAAACAGGTAACAGACAACAGACATTATAAATTGCCCTAGCAGTTACCGCCTTTTCATTACGTCTACCTCATGTTAATAATATTTAGAAAATAGATTTTTGACATTTGATTATGAATTGTGGGAGATGAGAATCGAGTTACTTATGTGAATCACTTTTTTTTTTACCCACCCCTATTTTTTTTACTGTCTCTTATATTTCTAACCCCAGAATGAGGAGGTGCTGTCAGAGTGCAGGGTGCGCTTTCTGTCATTCATGGGTGTGGGAAAGGACGTCCACACCTTTGCTTTCATCATGGCTGAAGGTCCCCAAGATTTCACCTGCCACATGTTTTGGTGTGAACCCAACGCTGCCAGTCTGAGCGAGGCTGTACAGGCTGCCTGCATGGTGAGTCGTTAACAAAGAGATGAGATGAAAACCATACAGGTGGAGAGATGAGATGGAGATGCAAATGGCTTAATTGGCTTATTATTGACACTTGAGAATTGCAATATGTGTGTTTTAATTCTGTCAAATTAAAAGCCAGTTTAGCCCAAATGTGAATCAGTTGTTTCTATGCACAAGCCAATGTTTGTGTTTAGTCTAGTTTCTGTAATAAACCATCCATGATCTTTTTAAAAAAATTTTTATAGCTTCGCTACCAGAAATGTTTGGATGCACGTCCGCCCGGCCTAGCCTCCTGCCTGCCGACTCCTCCTGCTGACTCTGTGGCTCGACGGGTCAAGAAGGGGGTGCAGAGTCTACTGGGCAGCTTTAAGGGCTACAGGTCAGGCTCTCAATCCCCTTGATTTGGAGTCAAGATGATCCACAGTCCATTAAACACAAGGTCCATCACCACAGCCCCTTGTCAGTCTCACTTCTCCTCCTCTCATCCTTCTGCCCAGTTTCGCCTTAACAATTGTTTCACTTCTCTGATCACTAGTCTAGTGTGTGGAGTAGTTTGTGGGGAAAAAAATATGTCTGGAAAGATTGCATTTTTTGGCTATTACTTTATACAACAATTTTAAACTCCCATCTCCAAAAGGATGAACCCCTGACATCTATGTCTTCTTTGCTTGGATTCTTTCTGAGTCTTTACTATTTTTTTTTGTTTTGTTTTTTTTAACAGAAACAATGCTATGAATGTTGCTTATGGATGTAATATATTTTACATGCAGATGATAGAATTCGCTTGAAAAAGAGGTTGCTAGATTCTCTCACAGAAATGGTCTTGTTCCCTTTTCATCCCTGGTGCAATTATCATCTCTAAGGCTCCTCTTTTTCTACTTTAAATGAAGGTACTGTAACACAATTGTTGAAAGTTGGTGTCAAGTATCCTAATATTGGTTTTTCTAAAACATCATTGCACCTCTCTCTGTCAACTTAGGATGTAATACAAGCACTGTAGGCGTCTCAGTAGTGTGCCACGTAGTTATATGTCCCTGACCCTCCAGAACAATGTATTTTAGTCTTCCAAAGAACTGTATGGTCATCTGTCACATAGTGAGCTACCACTGATTTGAGTGTAGTGTGTTCCTCATACATTCTGCATGAACAATTGCAAGTTCAGTGCTAGTGTGCAATAATCAGATGTTCCTGTATGGTGTGTGGTGATAAGATGCCATGTGATTATTTGTTCACTTTAACAAGAGAGACTGGATAAATTGAGTGCGAGGCTAATGGAACAACAGAGCCATGTTGAAAATCACTATCGTGTGATAGAAATGTAGTAATAAAAAATATCTCTAATCTCTGGGTTTTCACACAGTCGTTTATCACCAACAGCTACTCAATAGCACTGTAGAAACTTGCCACGAGCTGCATGTTTGATAGCTTAGAGTTCTTGCTGCTTGCAGCATTTTAGTGCTTAAGGCCAGGGTTTTTCCTGCATAGAAATTTTTTTGGTGCCCCCCCCACACACAGAGGTTATAGCCACTCCCCCAAGGAAAATCACCAGCAGCAAAATGATGAATGAGAAATGAAAATAAAGATAGCAATTCGAATCCTTTCCCAATGTGTTTAATAGTAATTTATCAAACTATTCAACAAGCAGAAAATGAAACTTTTTTCCGTAATAATTTTTCAGATCATGCTTACTGTCATGCATAACCCCCTCCGCAAAAGCCCATTCTGACCCAGGAAAAACCCTGAAGACCCGTCAGTGTATCCTGTAAATTCTTTCTGTGTTTCTGTATGGTGAGAGGAGGCTGGAGTTGATGTATTGTTTCGTGTTTCATAGGCATGTCGCTCTAGTTCGTGTTAGTGTTAATCATAAGCTAGCAGTAGAAAGTTAGACTTCCTGTCAGACTGAAAAGATGAGAGCAGGTTAATGTTTGTATTTAACGTTTGTGTATATGGGAAACCTAGAGATCATTTCTCCTTCGGTTTACATTTCTATTTTTTCCTTGGCCACATATTGATGTGTGTGGGACCCGGCCTCTCCAGTTAATGTATTTTTTATTGTTTCCACACACTACAATGTACACAATTTAACATTTGTTAGATTTACTTTTTATAAAGAACACACTAATTAGCAAAGTTGTATTTTATCTTTATTTGTCTATCAGTGGTAAATACTGTATGTAGCAGTAATATAAAAGATGCAGTTTGTAAGATTTTTTTTTTTTTTTTTTTTTACCTCCGCAGGGCATTTGTTTGGCAATGTTGTTTGAGTCACTGGTAGCTACTTGTTAGATATCCTCAGGCTAACTGACTCCACTACATAAAGACATAAAGAATAAACTAAGTGTACAAATACATAGAAAAGCAAATCAGAATGTGTCTTTAAAGATTAGTTTTGAGTACAAAAGTACTGTATTTTTGAATTAAATTACAGCTAAATATTGTGAAAAGGAATATATAGACGTGCAGAACAAATACAATTTGTATTTAAAAAAAAAAAAAGCAAAACATGCATCTGAAACAGTGATTGATTAGCCTATAGCCTCATTATAATACTAAAACTTGAGACTTGTTTTAAATGTTTAAAGGTTTAAGTGTCATTTACCTGCTATCAAGATAAAATTTTTCACTACAGAAAGTTCTTTTTAACTCTAGATGTTTTGTTTTACAAAAACCCCCCACTAATCTTTGTTAATTTTTATATTGCAAAGCGCTGAAATCAGAGGTGTACTCAAAGAAGTGCGAAAAGATATTTGGTACTTGTAAAATATACAGCCACAAAAATACATAAGCTATGTTTGAAACGTGGTCTGGGAATGAATGAGTATAGAGAATCGTGACACTGTCTTTCGAAGATAAAAACTGTAATGGAGTCTGTTCTGTTGTCTGACCACATTGAACGACCTGTGCTTCATTATGACTGGCCTTTCTCAAACTCATTCAAAGATTCCTACAGATATTTTTTAAACATTTAAGTTATCAACACTAAAAATCTTACCAACTGCTTCTTTCTAGGTGTACGATATAACACGTATGAAAATTAAGACTACGTTGACTCATATTACTGCCTTGTCACTAATGTGTCACTTTGGAACTATTTTAGCTTTTTCTCCTTCAAAGTTTGCTGTGTCCAGTCAGTGGTTACACTGAAGCCAGATGAGTTGAAGAACATTAGCAGATTAATTTATTTCTTTTCATGTAAATTAGGTGTATAAAATGTATGTATATAAAAGTCACTGCACAATAAATGTGATCATATCATAGCTGTTTGTTTTTTTCTGGGTTGTGTGACACCAAGTGGGTCTGAAGAGATGTCTTCCAAAGGGCAGGTCTGGATCCTATAAGCCTGAAAATGTCTCCTTTGGTTTCTGGTTTTGGAGGCATATGCATATTTTTCATTTTCTATTAATGGCTTTATCTGTGAATCCCAGATTCCATTAAAATGTAAAAGATGCTACACACAACCTGTCTGGGCCTGTCGCATATGCATTAAAGCTGCTGACACTGGTTTTTTATCATTGACAGACCAGCCACACAATGAATGGGGGGGGGGGGAGAAGAAAATGCAAAACGTATCAGTTCGTATCAGCACTACTGCCCCCACCTGGTGAGTTCAAAAGGATGGCTCGGGCTGCTTATTGTTTCCCTAAGAGATGGCTTTTGCAGATGAAAGGTGCACATCGAGTGGGATCCACAGCAGCCGCAGAGTGGTGATAATTGGCTTCACCATCTCCACACAAATATCGGGACTGCCCTGCCAGCGGGATCCTGGAGCAGTGGGACAGATCAAGGCTCTGGCTGTAATCGCCACCTTTTGAAGAGATGGATTGGGTCCGCCCAAAGTGATGGCCTTTTTTTTTCTTTTTCTTTTTTACACCTCTTGTGTTAGCAATATTTGCTTTCTCTTTCCTTGTGTCTTTCACACATTTGCGTATCTTTTGTATTTTGTTGTCCACACATTAGTTATTTTCTCCATTGTATTTCTGCTCCAAGTAATTGTCGATGGTTACAATGAAACACGAACACCTCAGAAGACAAAAAGCAACTTGAGTTTTCTGAAAGGCACATTGCTGTCTCTTTGTTTTATTGGTCGGAGCATTTTAAAGTCTGTTTGATTCCTTTGCACGACGTCATTGATTTCTTGTAATGCACTGTACTGTGTATGGTATGAATGTGGACACAGTTTAATCTCACCCTCACAATCTTTTTTTTATTTTTTTTAATCATCCACTGATGTATTTTGGCTTTTGTGTTTTGTCACCACTGTTTTAGAGAGGTGTTCATTGAATGTCATTTTGGAGGGCTGTAGTTTGTGGTGTTTATAAGCTGTATTGTTTTATACTGAGAGGTGTTTCTAATATGTTGTCCATCTCAGTTATATCAATAGGAGGAGACAAACGGCTTCAACAAAAAATGAAGAATAACCTACATAGGGAGGCTTTATTACTGGACTGTTGTAATAGACTGCATCAATAGGTGTATGTTCTCTGGTTGCATGTTTATAGCCACTCATGTCCTAAATCCCTTTGTTGCCTCTGTATTCTGACGCTTGTTATTGTGCTGCAGTGTGTGTCTGTGTTACCAGATTCATGCACTCCGATTTTTGCCGGCTGTCAATCACAATTTACATAGGTCGGCCCATGGAGAAACTAATCACAATTATAATTATTCCCATAGCCTAATTATGCATATGGCATTTGTTTAATGGAGATTTATTTTTGAGTAATGAATGTGTAGTCTTGTGGAACATTGCTTTTCCTCTCGGTGTGGAGGACAGGACTTGAATCTCCTCTGCTGGACTCTTCAATCTAATCACCAATCTCAGGCTAGATAAAAGGAGCCGGTGCCAGCTCCGTCTTCAACCTGGTATCAAGGTATGAGAGAGATGATGGAAATCCCTGCAGGGCCTTTTCAGTCTGATTGCAAGAATACACCTCTTTGAAGAAGGATTCATATCCTCTGCAGCCTTTATTTCAACAGTGCTACCCATTATGATACCTGCTGTTTTTTGTTGATTTGTGCTTCTTGATGAACAGGGACAACACCACTGAGTGCTGGGCTTTTGGTCAGGACCACATTAAATGAAAGACGGCCACGTGAGGTGTGAGGGTGGAGAGTTGGATCAACTACACAGAAAAAAAAACCAAAGGAGAGGATAATACTTTATGTGCTGCCACTGTAAGGAGTGTTAGAAGAAAACAATTCCTGCTTCCACAGTCCAAAAAAAAAAAAAAATCCATGCATAATAAATATGAGATAACATTTTTTTAAAAACATGGAATAACAATACCAAACAATAAAAAAAAAAGACAGACAATACAGATGCCAGACACAAATGTTGGTCTCTATTAACACCCTGAGGCATTCATTTGGGGATTAAGCGGTTTAATCTCAAAATGTTCAGTAATTCATTCTCTCCCAAATAACACAGTGATTGCTTTGCCAGTGGGAGCAGGCGGCAGCCCACTGCCGTTTGAGTAATCATGTCTCAGTGGTCCTCCAGCGATTCCAGTGTGAGAGGGGGCACTGTCTTTACTGACTCTGCTGTTCTGTGGCATATGTGATCATGACGGTGTTAACCTAGATCAGAACCTGAACTATACATACGCCCCAAAACACATCATACTCTTTTATTTTGAAACTGCTCAATTTTAAATTCACTTATAAGCAGTGCGCAGTAAGAAAATTATATTAGTCATTTTCAGTAGATAAAGAAGAGGGCCTATTTAGCCCCTTAAGTGTGTAATTTGTCAAATATAGCCAGAATTTGAAGGTACCTCCAAAAATATAGGGGGCAGCATATCGCCAGAGTAACCATCAATTCAGGCAGCTTTCTGACAGAAAGTCCATAGAGCTTTCTGACATTAATCCTAAGAGCTTTCTAGTAGAAAGCGCTTTCTGACAGAAGGCCTCTTCTGTCAAAAAGCATGTATTATCGTCACAAATCATGTAAAGCCAGCACAGCCATTTTTCAGTAATTATTTTATTGTTTTGGTCTAGGCACCACAAACACTTGGTTAGGTTCAGGCAACAAAACTACTTCTTTATGTTTAGGCAACACAAATACTTGGTTAATTTTAGGCAACACAAATACTTCATTAGGTTTACACAACAAAAACAAAAACTTGGTTATGGTTTGGGTTAAAAATACACCCTTTCACAACGTTTAACACGTTACAATAACGTTTCTGGAAGAAAGCGTTCAAGGCTAACTTCTCCGATGTGCTTACTATACTGTCTGCTGTAGGCTGTAAATTAGTTATCTTGAGCTGTGTAATCTTTGGTTGTAGCTATAGCGACCGTTAGCTTTGATAGCAGTGGAGCTAGGGAGCTAGCGGGCCTCCTGCTCACTGAAGTCTGCTTAGACCACAGGCAACTGAGCTCAGCTCAGCCAGGCCTGAACACAGCTGGAAACCAAACGGCTGGAGACCTGTGGGGCCCAGTTTGATCACAGGAGATACGTCGAAAACGGCATGTAGAGATGAAATATTTTCACGTCTTACTCTGTGAATTGAGGATTTATTTTGACCAAACCAGAGGTGATTGTGGAAAGACAAACTTGGCCAGTTTTTGTGAGTTTTATTTTGTTTATGTCTCATTTGATTGAAGTGTGATTTACGATGATTAAGCAAGCTCGTCTTAGTTCAGTAAAAGAGAGACTTGCATGGCTGTATTTTTCTGGTAGTAAGGGCATAGGTGTAAGAATAATTTCCCTCTTGACAGTTTGTGAGTTTGTTTTGTTTACTTATTAGACTAAACACAAAGACAGCTTGTGAAACTTAAGCCGGGCTCAGACTACAGGAGTTTTAAAACCCTAACATTTTGAAATCGGGTTGCATCACACACAAACTTCACAGATTTTCTTCTCTCTAATCTCAAACATACTCACACTACGAGACTTAAATAATAATGGTGCATCACACAGGATATTTATTAAGATTATCTTTCCAGAGAAAGCAAAGCACCTGATCTCATGGGGAAGCAGATTGACGTGGTGCAACAAGTTGCTGTAGTAAGGAGTCTTGCCGTGTCTCTGTAGGAACTGACTTCTAAGGCCCAGTCCTACCAAGGAAGGATCCTTGACTTTGAGAAGCACCAATTGTTCTTATTACCCAACCTGCCTCGGCTGCCTGACCGTGTCCTGCACTTGCGCGAAAATAGGGCATGCACAACTCACATCATGCAGCATCTCAGATCGGGTAGTGACAGATATCTCTGCAACACAACAAGTAGAGATCTTTGACATAACGTCAACACAGCTGTTTCTTCACATTCTGCTGATAATGTTAGTTCATTTTTTAAACCAAAATTATGGCCATATCATACACATTACACCTTTAAGAGAGAGTATGAAAGGGAGCATTAGGATGCTTGTGCACTGATTTGGTGTTTCTGAGAGACTGGGAGGCTTTTACAACATCGTGGAGCAACAGCAAAGTGCCATTACCTTGAATGTTTAGTTATATTTAGTTACCTGCTACGTTTCAGGTGGTCCAAATTTCAAAGAATCATGAGAGTTTTTGCTTGTGGAGATGCTGAATGCTCTTCTTGAACAACACATGCCGACTTTCTTTGACCGTGTACTTTTTTTTCTGGAGTTTTGGGATATTGGATATTTTTTCATTTGAATTCTTAAGAGAGAAAAGAGAGGTGCATTGTGGGGGAATATGTCCATGTTTGACAAATATTGCATTGATCTTCCCATACTTTTAAATGAACCCAGACCTGGTTGCAAGAAATGCATGAATGGTAATGCCGCCAAGATCTCAATATGACTCACTGACAAGTCCTTTTGTTCTGAGACAAATATATTTCTCTGGCGCACCTTGGCCGCCTCTCTTCCACCTCCAATCAGTCATTTCTATTAACATTTGTCAAATTCCATAAGAGAGTAATTGCTATGAAGACTAGCAACTGTCAAACTTGAAATGAATGGTCTTTATATTTGGTGCCCTGCCGTGTTGCTGGAATCTTTAATCGCCAAACTGGAGATGACATACAACTAATTCATATGTGTACTGTGTGATGATTGGGGTTTATCAGGCTGTAATGTTCAATGATTGGAGTTAGTGGAAAAAATGACATGTCTCATTATACATGAGGATTGAACACTCCAACAGTCCTGTAGAGATTGTTAGAGACGCAACATTTTCTATTTTAATCAAATAATAAGCCATTTCACACAAATCTTCTGAGCCTTTAAGGACTAATTTGACATTTTCGGGAAATATTCTTATTTACTTCTCACAGAGCGTTAGAAGATTGAAGCAATTCCTTATTTGTACAGTAAATGTGAAGCTACAGTGGGAGCAGACTAGCAAAAAGAGTGGAAATGGGTAAACAGCCTGGCTCTGACTGCAGGCAGCTGTTTTATTAATCTGTACCAAACCAGCAATTGTATTGGCACATGACCCCTGAAAAACACTAGGCTACATACTAATTAGTGAGCTTTAAGCCGTATTTATGATATATGCTGCAGCATATCGGCTACAGAACCTACTCACCACATGTACTGCATAAAACTTTAACACTAAAGTATAAATGAAGCTTTAGAGGTGCCAGTTGGTGGATTTTGTCACAATGGGACAGAGCCAGGTTAGCTTATTTAACCGCCTGCTGACTGTAGCTTTTTATTAAATAGACCAATAGGAGAGAAGTATCATTCTTCTCATCTACTCTAACTCTTGGCAATAAAACAAATGCGTGTACTTCCCAAAATGTCAAAAACAATTCCTTTAACTCTCTGTAACTCTGTGTTGCTGCAGTCGAGCCCATGCAAATATAAAACACTTAACTGTTTTACAGGTGTAATGATTAAAAGTGAGATTAATTTATTCACAGACAACTCCCTCCAAGAAGAACAACAACTTCCCAGCATGGTCTCCTGCGATCCTCTCCACAGACCCCCACTAATCTGGCGGCCCCAAACCCTCCCAAGGCATACTGCAGCAAATTGCATCGTTACTTTGCAAATTTGTTCATGCAATCAACTCAGTCTCTCTTGGGGTACCAATCTGACAACAGGAATGATTAGGATCCTGGGCGGCTCGCCACTTCTCACTTGGGACCGGGATGAGAGCAGCATTACAATGAAGCTTGAAATTGCGTGCCATTGTTACCTCCCTGTGTTCCTGTCCTCTTTTTCCATTCAACCTTTTTGCCCATGCCCACGTCTGTCCCCTCTATTCTATCCTTCGGAGATGTGGTAAAAAGGTGTGACTGTTCGAGACAAAGCCAAAGGGCAGACGTCTAGGATGGGAGACTAGAAATAGCTCCTGTCCCATCTTTTATTGCAGGGAGCACCTGCCATCACCATCCGAGTAAAAACCCTTGGTTTGGGAGATGAAATATGCATAGTTTGAGTGGAAATGTGATAGAGGATTAGACATGATGGCCTTTAATGTAGCGGCGGTGGACAGGGAGTGCTCATACTTCATCATAGCGTATCTTTGCGAGGAGTGAGGTGGCTTAGTCAGGTTCTCTTTAGGTTTGGACAAAATACATTAAAATGACCTCAGCAATTGTGGCGAAATGCACAGGGCAGAGGCAGGCGGCTCTCAACTTGCTTTATATTTATCAGTTTCTCCTCACATGTTGCCTTCGAGAGAAGGAGTGGGGGTTGGGGGGTGGTGAAATGACCTGACGGGAGCTGAGGGGAGGAGAGGCAGGCTGTTGATTCTCATTTCACCGTTCCCATCTCCCAGCAGGATTGTCTGAGACATAGATAAATACTGCCAGCATTGCGATTTATAAGCTGTGCAGCAGACACAATTTCACCCATTACTTGGCTGACTCAAAAGTCCAACACGCTCGAGTCCGCTGCATGCAGAGAGCCGCGATTTCAACTGCTTTTGCCTTTCTTGTCCCCCTTCTTTGCCTTTCATCTATCTCTCTCTTGTCAACGCCACTGGGAGACCAGGGAAATATCATACTCTGATGTTTTTAACTATACAAGTGATGTGTCCTGTGTAAAAATTAGTAATGTTTAATTTAATGTGTTTCTTAATCTGCTGTTATTTGTGTGACTTTGACTATCCAGTCGACGCCAAAGCATTCTGACAGTCAAACATGTGGCTTATGTCACAGTACTTTCTAGTCCCTGCAGAGCACACTCCTGTTTAAGTATCATAACAAAATGAATAAGTAACAAAAGTATACAGTGTATATTTGTGACCTGTTTTCCAAATACATTTATGACTTCAGTAGGAATGATTGAGTCACAGACAGGTTGGAATACATAAAAAGTATTGATGTACAGATATATATATATACAGCGGGTAAAATAAGTATTGAACACGTCACCATTTTTCTCAGTAAATATATTTCTAAAGGTGCTATTGACATGA
>JBBPCS010000023.1:6662468-6690836 GCA_037974645.1 Hollardia meadi
CACCTGCAAGATCGTCTGAGACCAGTCACCCGGACAGCGGACGCAACAATTGGTTTGCATAACCAAAGAATTTCTGCTGTCAGAAACCGTTTCAGGGAAGCTCATCAGCATGCTCGTCGTCCTCACCAGGGTCTTGACCTGACTGCAGTTCATCGTCATAACCGACTTGAGTGGGCAAATGCTCATTTTCAAGATTAAAACTGCATATTTTAGAGTGGCCTTTTATTGTGACCAGCCTAAGGCACACCTGCGCAATAATCACGCTGTCTAATCAGCATCTTGATATGCCACACCTGTCAGGTGGATGGATTATCTCGGCAATCTCATTGACACAGATTTAAACAAATTTGTGAACAAAATTTGAGAGAAATAGGCCTTTTGTGTACATAGAGAAAGTCTTAGATCTTTGATTTCAACTCATGAAAAATTGGAGCAAAAAACAAAATTGTTGAGTTTATATTTTTATTCAGTGTATATTTTTTTATGATAATGATAGGAAACAGTTGAATCCCTGTTCACTGCCAGCATTGACTTGATTAGAGAAACAAAGCTTTGCAGGCATTAACATTTACAATATGAAACAACACATTTTCATATTAAAGCCACAGGCTGTAATGATCAATCCAAAAGGGGACACAAATCTCAAACACCAAGGCAATTATCAAAACAATAAATCCTAAAAAAATCATCCTTGAAGTGAGAGAAAAAAAATAGTTGGCAATGTAAAATATGTATTTATTCTCAACTACTAACAAGAGAAGTTCAAATCTGGATGAGGGACGCAGATCAGACAGTAACCAGTCCAAGTCTCATATTGAGTATCATTTATATCTTGAAGAAAAACAAACCATACATGCATTAAAGGTGTAGCCGGGGCTCACTGGTGGGCCTGAGACCATCATCTAGTCATCTGGTACTGCCAAATGTTTAGATTATTTTTTATTATCATACATTTTATGTAATTTATTAAGGTAGTTATTTTTACATCTAAAGGTGTTCAAGAATGATTTCAGTGACGAGTTGCATTTGAATATCACCAGACAAACGTCTTCTGCCACGAATAGCTAACGTCTGCCACGGCTAGCTAATGATCCCTCGGATTCAGTGGCATAAAATAGTTTTGAAATGAAAACGTGATGTGGGAGACAGCGCCAGTAAAATCTCCAAAGCATGTGGTGAGGAAATATGACCCTGACTGCAATAAATTTGGATTCATAATAGCAGGAAGTGATGCTTAGCCAATAGCACAGTGTGTTGAATGTGGTGAAATCCTGTCACAGCCCAATATCTGTAATGTTATGATTTTTTTGTCATTTATTTGGAAAGGTGGTCCTCAGAATTTGACCTTTACAAAAGGTTGAGAACCCCTGAATTAAACAGCCCAACAAAACAAGAAGCTATCAAATTAAAATGAACAAATACTTAAAGACGCAATATTAGACAAAATTTCAAACAGGAGAAATAATAAAACATATTTTCTTTCACATGATTTTCCAACACAGCTGTTGTGCATTAGACTACCACATAGTGATATACGAACTACACTGTGGGGAAAATTCATATCAAATGCCTTGCAAATGACAACAACAACAGAGATCTTTTGTCGGAGCAACATAAACAATCTTCACCATTGACCATTTGACTTTTATCATAAAATCATTAGGTCAAATTAAGTTCTCCTCAAAGACGTATTCAGTGATTGATGGGAGTAATGTGTTGTTATGGTCATATTCTGCATCCAATTAGTACTGATCTATTGTTGCTGTGTGATGTTTTAATGACCGCAGTGGGCGGGAGATGATTGGCCCTAATATCATTTGTCTCCCTAATCATGTGTTTATCACAGCGAGGTCTGCGGAGGGTCTCCGTTGAGGCATGTTTAAACCGTTGCACCACTCTTTGTCCTGGATGAACCTGCAGCACCCAGTCGAAAAAAGAAAGTCATCATTAACATGCAGAGAGGTTAGGAGTATCCGACTGCAGGGGCAGAAAGCCTGGCATGGCATGAATCATCATTAAATGATGACATGGCACAGGGTCACATTTACGGGTTAGTGCAGAGGTAGTTAGTGAATTGCCTGTTACAAGCCTGGCACCATGCAGTTCAATAGAGATAAACTATTTTGCAAATAACTTCTGGGGGCCTCACTTTTGCTGATATTGAACCAGTCCATTCACCGTTGATTGCCTCAGTGTAAGGTTAATTGGCTTGTATCGGAGCCAGGAAATCCAATTAGCTTGGTTGTTACTCCATCTCCATCTACACATTGATCCCCTTGTTTTGATCACAAAATAATAGTTTTTACAAATAAGATCAAGAAGGACACAATGGCTGTGGCAGCCGTATCACTTGGCACAGGCAATCCTTGACAGTATAGAAGCTAAGCACGTATTGTTGCCTTAGCACCTTGTACCTTAATGTGTTTAAATCCCAGACAAAGACCAATTTTAGTCTGCTAAAAGTTTACCAAGAGAAAAAGACTGAGCTGGCAGCAAAGTGGGGGGAAAAAAAGAGTAGGGATGGCTGAGATGGGAGTGAATTCTCTGAACCAGAAAAACACAGTTCCTCACCTCTCCAGCATGATTCTGCTTTTTCTATTCCCCGCTGAAGATCGTGGCCTCATGGTGATGCTAGAGAAATAATACTACACACAAGCTGAAGGATATAATGTGAGACTCCTCAATAGAGCTCACTCATGACCATACATTGTTTCCCACTTGGTTTTTGTCATTGTAATGGACAAATTTAGTCTATGAAGAAAAAAACATTCAAAAGCTTTTCTATACCCTGTGATTTCTCTTCCCTGTGCCCTGCACAGAATTGTATATTTTAACCAATTTGAAAGCTTGGACGGTTCGCTGAGATGTCTATATAAGAGCATATGCATCGCGGAGGCCATGACAGATGGATCCACATGTGGAACAAAGGCGATATGGACTGATGGATGGAGAGATGAATGGACAGATAGATGAATGGAGGACTGGAGAAAAGTAGACAGGGATGACAAATGGCCAGAAGATGAATGCTGTAGTCCTTCACGTACAAAGAATACCTGACTGTCAAAGCCAAAGAGATGACAACACAGTCTTTTCAAAGATATGTGGTCAATTTTGCACCCTATGGACAGCTGTAATTCCAGTATGGTAATGTCTCACAATGGATTATTGCACCATTTGAGGGATTTCATTGTTGCTAATGTTCTGTGGTTTTCTGGTCCACTGCAGAGGGGCCAGGACGGGCGCACTGCGTGCACGAATTGTCAATGACGATTAGCATAAGAAGAGGGAAGTCACTCGATACATATTCCACAGCCCAAGCTCAAGAGTATTAATCATAAAACAACAGAACGAGGGGCGCGCTTACTACTTCACTGCAGATCCAGTCCAAATCAATTGCATTTATTTGTGTGGGGGTGAAATATTTATTCCGTACGCCGCATTGTGCGCCAATTAAAAATCTGTTTCTGTTTATGCCCCTTCGATTCTGTCCCTGTGTGCAGAAGTCCAAACACTGACCTCAAGGAGATGCTGAAAGTATTCAGAAACAGATCTGCCTTTCTGTCCCCCTTATCCCCCCCCCCCCCCCCCTTTTATCCATCCCCCACTCCCTTCTCACCATCTCCCCCATCTCTCACTGCAGTGTTGTCGCAGTGAGTCTGTGTGGAGGAGAGGCATGTATGTGCATACTAACACGGGCCGTGCTGTGATTTCCCCCCTTTGCCAACACAGAGCGCCTGCTGCCTTGCGCTGCGGATTCTTATAAATAAGGGAATAAGCATTGAGCTGTTATTAAAGTTGATGGAGACAGATGGCTGCTGTTGTTTACAAGTTTAAGTAAATCACCAGCCGATCAGCTGTGACACTTCGTGAAAAGTTGAGGGGCTGGAAAAGGAGGAAAGGCAGAGAATAAGAGAGAGAAAGAGCTGGTAAACTGATGGCTGCAAAACATCTTTAGCAAATGATTGGAGAGATAATTCATCACTGCCCTCTGTTATATCAGGAGTCTGAGTTTATTAGCATCAACGTATCTCAGAGATTAATGCACCATTCATTTCTACGTTCACCTCCCAGTCTATCCAAGCTCACGTAGAGTAAGTGAGGTCAGTTATTTAGTCACTTTTAAGTCACGAGGATCATGTTGGAGACAAAAGCATACATCTTCTCAGCTTGACAGGCGACACTTATAGATTCAAAGTAATTTAGATGTCCACTTTGAATGCTAATGTATACAACAGACAATGTACTAATGTAGTGATTCATTATTTACTACTCAAAGTCCTCGGGGGTGACATGTTGTTCAGTATGGTCATCTTTAAGTGTCTGTCTGTGGCAAAATTGTATATTGATTACAGCGCTTTTGGCGAAGATAACTTCATTGTCACCAGGATGGTTCCACGGAGAATATGCAGACAAGTCATGCTCATAGGGAGAAAAACACATCAAGTATGCTCAAAGTGAAATAGTTTGTCCCAACACAAAACTCATAATGAATTGATTTTTGCCAGTCTGCCATTCTACCCTGTCAGAGGTGACATTGATATTCATACATCGCAGCAGGCTCTGTGTCAATTTCCAAGTCTTATTCAAATCTGCTCTGAACGGAGCACAAACCCCCTCAGCAGCGCTGGCTGCGAGGATGATAGCCCGTCCTGTTTGAAGAGAAAATTACAAGAGCAATACACCTGGGGATCTTTTCTCATTCTGCGTGATGTCAATGCACAAGACATCTTGGAGCAATTTCATTCAAATGAAGTATTTTCCTTCATCTCTTTGTTTTTTTGTGTGTGTGTTTGGCATATGTAGATTGGGAAGATTCATGCAGCTCCACACATGTGCATAAACTCAGTGCATGCATGGTAAACACATAGATCCACAGTTGCATTATACTTTTGGGGAGATCCTATTGCAATCCTTGATCCTGTGACCTTAACCTTCACCCTCATCACTACACCTAAACTTAACCTTTACCCTTTGTGAGCTCATTTCTAATTCAAAGACGTTCTGTTAAATCCCTGCAGCTTAAAAATATATCCACTTTCGTCGTAATCATAATCTTTTGCCAAAATGGCTGCATTTTTATTGAGCCTTGAGTCATAAAGGCTGGTGAAACATGTGACCACAAACACACACACACACACACACACACACGCACACACACACACACACACACAAACACACACACACACACACACACACAGAGAAATGCAACATAAAGTCTGTGATTATTTTACACATTCTTGGATGAAAAATAGCACAAGTTTTGTTAATGTGTGTGAGAGGTTTGACAACCCTTGCTTGATCCATCAGCCCTTCTGACCCCAGGTGATCCCCCTCTGCCTGACCTTTAGAAAGGCCAGCTGTTCCCCTTTACAGGATGTGACTGAAGAGGCGGGTCTCCCAGACACCAATTGATTAGAGAAGCATTAATCAAGCTGAGGG
Organism: Hollardia meadi; assembly: GCA_037974645.1. Taxonomy (NCBI): domain Eukaryota; kingdom Metazoa; phylum Chordata; class Actinopteri; order Tetraodontiformes; family Triacanthodidae; genus Hollardia; species Hollardia meadi. The sequence goes on from JBBPCS010000023.1 coordinate 6,667,908, forward strand.
ATTATCCCTAGCATGGAAAAGGCTCCTTTCTATAGTAAACCAATTATACTTTTTATGGGATGAGAAGGTTAACTGGCTGTGTGAGCAATTCGTTTAAACCATTGACACTGCAGGTCTGGAGAGGTGAAAATGGAGAAGAATGGAGGCGGAGGAGCTGGCTGTGCAGGACGGGAGGCCGAGGGGATGAAGGAGTGTAATATGGATTCATGGAGGAGTTTGAATTGAGAGAATAGAGTGAAAAGCATAAAATGATATTATTGGCCATTAAAGTTAATTGGGGAAGTTGCCGTAAAAGGTCCATGGAAGGCAAGGATGCATGATGCCGCCCTTGCTGCTCACTTAAAGCAGTGTTTTCCCTTCATGCTGCATTGAGCATGCAAAAGAAGGGAGGGTGGAAAAGATTCTGATAAAGGTTCCTCCACTTTAATGGCTCCCATGACTTTAATGACCGCTGCACCGATCTCAGACTTAATGACCCTTCTAGTTTTAGGGGGGCTAGATTAAACCTGTAAAGAGAAACATCCATTTATTACCGATTCCCCAGAACTTACAGTCACATCAGTAACCTGATAACAATTAACACAGAGCCCTCCATTGTAATGACATTTTAGTTTAGAGGGCCTAATGTGGCATGGGTCACAAATAAAATTGCCATTAAAAATTAATCAGATTGATTGACATTATATTACATTACTAATACATTAATAGTCATTTCACATTTGAAACTTATTTGAAAGTTGTTTTGCATTTCGTTATCACATGTAATATCAACCCGTTCTTGTCACATACCAATGTTTTGTCATGTGCTCCTTGCGTCTTATCCAGATGCGCAAAGTACCCTTTGGCGGTGCTGGCCGACACGCTAAGCCTTCCCTGATGCACAAAAGGCTCCATGACAGCATCCAGACTTCTCTTCTCTTTAGCGTCTCTAGCTGATGCGTAAAGGCTCGTGCTCGTGCGTCTTATCCTGATGCACAAGGTCGACATTACTTTGGTTAAGTTTAGGCACAAAACATTGGTGACGTTTGGTTAAGTATAGGCAAAAAAACACATGGGTGGGTTTAGGAAAAGATCGGTCATGTTTGGTTAAGTTTAGGCACAAAACCTACTTGGTTAGGTTAAGGAAATGCCTGGTGACGGTTGGTTTCAAACGGGACGCGAACTCCGGTCTCCTGGGTGAAAGTTGTAAGTCCACTCAACACTGCTCTGAAGTGGTGTTATGGTGGGTGGTGTGTGTCAAGTGGCATCCAAATGAATGCCAGGACCCAAGGTTTCTAATTACAGGATTGTGCTAGCAAGATGATCAGTATTACTCACCAGTGGTGTCACTGATCAATGTGTTAACATTACATTAAACTATCATGTGTGGTTTGTTTTGTCATTGGCTGTCATGAGACCATTATAATTGTATCATAAATACTTTCCTTGACCTCAGCTACCATTTGGACTTGACATTAAAATGTCATTAATTGGTCTTAGGCCAGTTTAAAGACAGGGACTACAGTACTGAGGTGATTTCCGGAGTTTCCTTTCTTGAAAGATAGCTTTACTTTGTTCCTTAAGTAACCAGTAACTGCCAGCCTGTTCTCATGACCAGCTCGTCAGATATCGACGTTTTGTCATGGCCCTTCGCGTCCCATCCAGATGCACAAGGTACCCTTTGGTGTCAGGCAAAGACGCACAAGTTTAATGTACCAGTAATGTAAAGCCGTCTGCGTCAGTATGATACAACTTAAACAGATGACGTAGTGCGATGTATTTTCCAAAGCGAGAAAGCGCCAAGAGGGGTGGAGGCCGGTTTGAGTAAAGGGTCACAAACATGACTGTGACCCAGGAGACCGGAGCTCGCATCCTGTTTGAAACCAAGCGTCACCAGTCATTTCCTAAACCTAACCAAGTAGGTTTTGTGCCTAAACTTAACCAAACATCACTGATCTTTACCTAAACCTAACCACGTGATTTTTGTGTCTAAACTTAAATGTCACCAATTTTTGTGCCTAAACTTAGGCAAAGTAACGTAGACCTTGTGCATCAGTCGGCTAGAGACGCTAAAGGGAAGGCTTAGTGTGTCGGCCAGCGCTGATACATTGTTGATTGTCATGCTAGATTTGCAAACACGTAAACAATGGCACTGCTGCAGGACAATAAACAAATCAGTATCTGTGTTGATAGATGCAGATTAAGAACCCCATTTGTGTGATTGAGTGGTAATATTCAACATATTATTAACCTAAAAAAAATTATGTTTTTCTTTATTCATAAACAACCAAAAATGAAACGAGTACACAGTCATTTGCACTCCCATAAAGGTGGGGGGTTGTAAGACACAAATTTTTACAAAAAGATGATCAAATGTGAAGCAGCATTTATGAGTCACATTTATTCTGCCTTGTAGTTTCTAGTATGAATCAAGCACAGAAAATGCTGGATCCTTTACATCCCATTATGCAAGTTGATGGCATATTACATTTGACCCTCCCGGCCTGGAATAATACCCACCACATCCTTTAAGCTTCACACCCTCAGTTTGTAATAAAGACTTTCTGTTATAAATCTGAAGTCTTTTCAAATTTATTTTCTCAGATGAATGGAGAGACAGATATAGGCCAATACTAAACACACTGTTCACTGGATCTGTTCAGTGTCTCAAGTGAGAAGAACATAATTCTGTCTCTGTCCCTGAAGTTTATAGTCTAAATACAGAGAGAATAACTGCACGATAGCAATGGTTTAAAAGATGTTAATAAATCATAACCTCTGTTTTGTTCAAATTTCATTAAATGTGTTAAAAGTGGCTTTGAACAAACAAAGCAGCAGAATGTAACCCATGTGTCAACTATTGAAAAATCGTCTCCTAAAACATGATATTAAACCCTACTTTTCCACATTAAAGGAGCAAACCTCAGACTGTAGAGCTGAAGTAGGCACAGAAAAACCAAGACAACTGCGCCACTGACATTTTCTTGTTAAACCAGACACAGCTGTTTGTCTTTAAAATGGCATATTAACACTGCAAGAATAGACCCGGCCATACTGGGAATGAACATAGCCTCAGAGGCTGGCCAACAGAGGCCAGCTTGACAACAGGAAATACAAGACTTGTTTGTCTGCCATATTTGGGACCCCAGGTCAACTTAAAAGACCACTAGCTGCATAGCTAACGAAGATAACTAGCTAACAGCAGCTACACTTAGCAGCAGTTACAACCCGTTCTCATCCCAGATTGTCACATACTGAAGTTTTGTCATTTACTGGAAGGGCAGGGAGGTGTGCTCTCCACATAGGCTTTCCACGTAGGCACATGGAAGGGCAGGGAGCTCCCAGAACAGAGCCAAACCGCCAAATATAACTTAATGCAGATGGGAATCAAAGTTTCCTGACAGAATTAGAGTTCTTTTTGGAACCAGTGTATTCGCCCCCTGCTCGAAGATTATCCTTAGTAATACCAAAATATAATTATTCTATCATTTCTTTTTTATTATTTGTAAACCATTTGTAACATAGAACTGAACTACCATTCCACGTTCTCTCCGTGCACCAACTGCAAATTAACATTCTTCAGGAATAAAGGTGATCAATTCTGATAAGGCGGCTGTTTCCAGTACAAATATACTTATCAAGTAAATTCGCTTCTGATCCTGGTCCTGATCAGGGACTCTTTCTGCTGCTGCTAGACTCCCTAATAGATTTCCCTTTGATCTCCACTGATCCACTGCAGAAGAGTGGTGGTATTAAAAAGTCACCCTGCAGGTTACAATAATGGTGCCACAAATACAGATGTCCCTTCTCCTCTGTTCACTCCTCACATTTTCATCGCATATACCTTTTAATGGTGTTGTGAAGTTGTACAGCGAACCATTCAGGTACAAACGCACTGGTTTTTACTAAAGAACGAATGTAATTGTGACTGTAAATTATTTTTTATTGACTTGCAAAATGATTACACTTCTACTTCTAACTTGTGGAAAAAGAGTATCACAGGCTTTATATTTTGCATCAAGGCTGTGAAGATAATAAACTCTCCCACATGTGGAGAAGAGCCTGCGGCTGGATGCACAGCAGTGAGTGTGTCATGTGTGAGGGCAGTAGCATTCTATATAATGTAACTTCTGGTGATATCCAGATTTAAGATGCCTGTGGAATAATATCCAGCAAGTTCTTTTTTTTTGCAGTACTTAAGTGCCAGTCGCTGCAAAAATATGGGTTTCTGATTAAACCTCTGACATTTAAGTTATGATTTCATCTCGGTCGTGCTGTCCTTTTATATGAGTGGAAAGACTTCAACTGCTTTTTTTTTTTAAAGAGTGATCCGCTGTAGAGAGTGAAATGTTAACTTCCAGAACCTAATTCACAATCACGCTGACTGTTTCTTCCTATAGTTTAAGATTTTTAAGATATAGAGGTTGGACAGGCAGTGGTTTTAGCACTTAAACTCTCTGTGGCTCTTTATCCTTATTTATCTTAGTTTGTCTTTTTATCTGTCCTTGTTTACTCTAACATTTTGTGTCACTTTGGTTGAATAAGAGGCCATTGTCTTTTTGGCTCTTCTTCAGACCATCATAAATAATTAATAACAAAACTATGTTGTTACCTTTATGTTAACGTATATAACTCATTAAAACCTTGCATATATATATATATATATATTGATACACAACAGTGTGCTCAATCAATTTTACAGCATTTAGTTAATTTATCTTACCCCTCCTTATCCATTACTAATGATCAACACAGTGTAATAACACAATCTTCACTGCCTGCCCGGCAGCAAGCACTTTCATGTGAGCGGTGCCATGGCTTCAGCTGGAGGACACTCTAGCAGTTGGACATGCAGACAGGAGCTGCACATTCCGGCTGCCCCCCTACCCTGCTTTAGTCTGGCTGACTGATCATCTGCATACATTACCCCACAGAGGGTCAAACTCCTACTGTCCCACAGGACCTTCATTATTGCAGTTTAAAGCCTCTTTTTGAGCCAGAAATGGGTAACAGCATGGAGACACATATTTGTATCAAAAAAATCTGTTAAAAGCTGAAGCAATCTCCAACTGTTGGCTGCTTCAATCACCGTGTTGAGGCAATCTGTTCAGGCAGCGAATTCAGTGTTGGAGAACATCGCTATGAAAGTAAAACCGCTGTGCTTTCAGCATAATCATTGCAGATCTTTAACGTATCTGTGCTTCCTGAGGGGAGTGCGGGATGATAGAGGAAGGTGCGTGGGGGAGGGGAGTTGATGAAACGTACTGTACATGTAGAGATCTGTGGGCAGCAGTAAGTGCTTGACAAACAATGTCACAGCTGGACTCAGATGGACAGCTCTTCTCTCAGAAAGATATGGCCACCGACATTTGGGTTGTTGTTTGCTCGTGCATATGTGTTTACCTTCATTTCTGTCGTGAAATGGTGCTGCAGGTTACTCTTAGATTTTTAAGTGCCCATTGTCTTCCAGTCGGCCTCAGGCTGCAGAAGTACAGAAAGCAGGCAGATGGCTGAAAGGTGGCTCTCTGTGTAACTCTGGGCTTTGCTTGCCACCTGTCTAGACATGAGGAAGATAAAATCCTCACTTTTAATCCATATTAGAGGGCCTGGAGGAATCAAATTTTAGCACCTGTGCCTGACTGTTTATCTGTACCCATGTCTGCCGCTCCTTGCAACAAAATGTGCACTTTCGACTCTACAGGATACAACACATTGTGAGACAAACAGTACACAGTGCCTCCCTCCTTTGCTTGGCAGTGGCTTGTAGATTTTGATGAAGAAAAAGCCATCCGTCTCGGGTGATGTGCCTGCCGTTGCTGCATTATTTTCAATCGCAACTAGAAATTTAATGCAGAATCACTTCCTGAGGCATGAGAGCCGTGCTCATACATAGATAAGTCGTTCTTTCAGTCATTCCAATTCGCCTGAGGATGTTGAATTGTTAGTGTGACTCAAAGTGTTGCCACTGGTTCATTCCACCAGCCTTCGATTGTCACAGGTTGACTCATACAGTAGCTATATTTAATCATTTCATTTCAAGAGCTGTCTCGGCAATTACTGCTGGCACTTCAAAATGCCACTGGATTTAGGTAGGAATAATGATTGGCATGAGAAATGCTTGAGCCTGGTGCTGTACCTGACCTGTTTGGTAATTAAAGAGGGTCAGAGATTGTTGTATGGGTTTCAAGAAAAAGACATCAGGAGACAAGTCCATCATGTAACACTGCAGGAGACAGTGAGAGTGCACAATTTTGATTTTATTCAACATTGATTTGGGGTGCTACAATTTGAAGTCAGCAATTCTTGATGCATACTCAGTGTGGCATATACCTAACATAAAGTCAAGGTAAATTTACTACCATTATCATCAGTTCATGTTTGTCCAACTGAGCTCCGCCTACTTTAAACACAGAGAGAAGTCGTCTTTCATGTTGAATAACTTTATTTTTTTCTAATAGAAACTGTGAGTGTTCATGTTCAGGTTTGAAAAACCAAATATTCACTCAGACACCAGAACTATCACATTTAATACTATTGTACACTCAAATCCACACCGCAGTACACCCACCCACTGTATATTGATCGATAGTGATCGTTCACCAAGTTGTCTCCAATGGGCTCTGACTACAGGTCAGCATTTTTTTTTTTTGATTACAGATACAATGTGCATCTGTTTACAAGCATAACACTTTTGTACAGCAGACAATTCCAAACAAAATGCTTTGACTCTTTAACCGTACCGTACCGCATCAGCTGGTTCCAAATCAGCTAGATATTATTTCACTGTTATTATGTTCATTTAACAGAGAATCATGATGCATCTAAGCATTTATTCAAAGGCTCCCATTTTTTTTTTGCAATATTTCCCTAAAGAAGATATCTGCTGTCCATAGTAATAAATAATTCATTAGAGAAATATCAATAATATTTATCCAAGCTCTCATGTGCACTACGAACAGAACAAGTGGAACTAATCAGTGGATACACGCTTGCCCACACAGTTTGAATTGAGTGCCTTGAGTCAAGATGCTCAGTCTGTGCGAATTCTCTGATAGAGAGTTCTACCACCTGTTTGGCCTCCCATCTCTTCACTGCTCAGTGAGGCACAAGATGAAGCACTTTACATCTTAGTGATCCTCCTACTCCTGCTCATCACTCTTCATAATACCTTCCAACGCCTGTCCCCCCCTGCGCCCCAGTAATCTGCTAAGCAAAATGAGCAATGCCCCGATCTTTCTGCCACCCCCCCAACAGCAGAAGCACTTGATTTTAATTCGGCGGTGACAGTGATGAGACAAGAGACAGCCCTCCCCCATCCTCAGACAGTGAAAGAAGAGACTCATAGGCTTTGCCACACCACTCTGTTTAAACTACAGATTAACTTGCAGCACCAGCAGACGGCTGAGAAGTCCACAGCTGACATAATGTGCTGTTTAGTTTTCATGATGTGAGGGGAGACAAAGTGTAGAATGATCAATGTTTTGGCTGATGAATATTCGATTTGTTTTCTATATGCTTATAAAAAAGAACCAGATTCTAATTCAGTTTGTATTTAGTGTATTTTATTTATCTTGCAGCACATGCAGTATATGGATAGATGGCTGAACGGGCTGATTCTCCTGGAGTTATTCTCAACTGGGCCCCTGGGTCAAAACCTCTGTTACCATTAACACTTCTAGATAGAAAGTCAGAACTACAAAGAGACACAAAATAACCACAAAGAGATGAAAAATAACCACAAAGAGATGGAAAAACGACCACAAAGAGACACAAAATGACTAGAAAGAGATATAAAAACCACTACCAACAGATGCAGACAGCCACAGACCAAAACAAAGTGAAACAAACCACAGACCAAAACAAAGTGAAACAAACCACAGAGAGATGACAAAGATGAACAAACTGACGAACTTTTACATGCCGGTGGCCTGGAACGCATTGTCTCATGATTAGTGCATGAGTTTTGTTTTGACATTGTTCATTGCTAAAAACTTTTAACTTTCAGTGATAGAAGTCTCAATCAGAGAGTAAATATGTAACTGAATATAGCAGATTCAGCTCACACAGGCAGCAATTCATAAATGTTTATAATCCGCAAACATTGCTTCCAGAAATCCACAGTTCTCCTCCAGACTTGAATATTTACTTATTTATGCACCGGTCTATCTCAGAACTTTTAGCACTGGATGCAATATTAATGCGACAACTTTATGACAGGTTATTTGAAATCATCCATTTGGAGTTGTAGAGAGCCCGAGGATTTGCATTTTAATTATACATTTTGATTCACTGGGGTTGATTACTTTCATACTCTGGCAGCAGGTTAATTGTGTGAGCTCAGTTCCGCAACACTGTGGACTTGTGTCATTACTTGTGTGAATAACGTAATGAGGTTCTTTTATCCTCAAGTGACATTTTCACTACTTTCGCAATTTTACTATTATAGTATCATGTGCTTAACATGTTATTCAATATGTTAAGGGACCTTGGATACTGTGGCCTTTGTGGTTAAAATGCAGGTTTGTGGCGTGTTGGTGAGTAATGAACCAGTTGGAAAAATACCCAAGCACATTACAATGTAACTACTGTTACGAATGCATTTCCCTTATTGAACTTAGTGGAGGTTTCACAATGATTTGCATCGATTGACTCCCATGCTTGGCCAGTCAGCTCAGCTCTAACCCTGCTCTGCACCGATCGGGTCCATTGGGAACCCTGCTTAGCTCAGAGTGCACAGGGAAGGGGAATTAGTGTGGGCTTTCAAAGGAGGGAAGGTGGAGGGATCTGCTATGCATCGGAAATCATTGCTGCCTGCAGGTCCCAGTGGACAGGAGCAATGCTGATTTGTAAACACATTGGGTGGGGAAGGGCTTCGATGGATCGTGTCATGAAGGTTTGTTTTGTGGTGTTCTTCCATTAAAAATATCCCTTTTGCATTAATCTTATTACCATTTGTGTGTTAGCTTTGGTCACTTGGGAGAGAATTTTGGTTGTCATATCAATTAAACGTTAATTCTTTACATCTGGGACATATTGCATCAGGCAATGTACCTAACCTCTAAGGGATGTGTGACACACTGTAGTTGAAAAGCACATTTTCATTAGAGCCAGACTCTGAATGAGAAACCACAGTCCTAGGTGACAAGATATAGATTGACAGTGAGAGATTTGGTGGGTTTTTTTTCTCTCAACTAACTTTTTCCACTCGACTATACCAGCTGTGGAAGCCTGCATTCAGACAAATGTATAAAACTGTAAATAATGCAAGGTGACACAGTGACTCAAGTACTGTGACTGGTCAAAGCATTTTCATATCAATTATTGCTTTTTGTCTAACATTGTATTCTGAAATGATAGTGTCCAGGGAAGAGGATGTTTCCCTTCATTGTGAGTGAAATTTTAAAAAAACAATTGGTAAACAGTTTTCAGCAGCCATTGTTTGGTGACGTTATCATGTGCAATAGTTGTTGTTGTTTTTTCTATTCTGTGGTTTATTCTTCTCTAGCCAGATGAGAAAAATGGTTTGCTGCTGGCTAGTTGTGGGATTCCATCTACTTTCAGCCAACATTCAAGCTCAACCCTCAGCTTGGGGATTTAAAAGGTACTGATAAGGAAACTGACATATTCATTCCACCGGAGAGAAAGGAAAATTCCATTAACATCTCACTCTCCTCTATCAATATAACTTTTTCATGCACTTTAATCTTGGTTTGCTTCTTTTATTGGCCTATTGATATTCGCCAATTTATATTATGCTTTCCTTCCCGTGTCTGCTTCACCCCTGCTGTGCAGTTCAGCCTCAGACATCTAAAATCTAACCTTTCCATCTCTGGCCATCAGACAAACTCTAAATGTCAGTGATGGATCTCTTTCTGAGTTGCCTGGCAATCAGGGATACTTTTGATGTACCAGACACCTCTCATCTTCATTTGGTGTGATAGGAGATGGAGAGTCGGTTGTTGGCCTATCCCATTGTGTGCAGGGAAGCTGGTCTGCAGAGGAGGGGGGATGGCAAGGGCCAGATGAGACCCCATCTGGACAGACCCTGCATCCTGCCAACTCTCACCCCAGTGGCTCGGGATGCTCCCCACTCATCAGCAGCCATCAAAGGGTGCCTGCCCACCAGCGCACCCTGAGTGGGCTGCCAGCTCGACGAGTCCCTGGCCTCATTACTGACAAAAAGAGGCAAAAGCAGGGAGCTACTCAATCATTCAACCACCCGCAGGTCCCAGGGTAGCCATACAGATTGCACTGTGTTAATAAAATGTTTCTGAACTTGTGGAACTGTTGCAGATTTAATTGAAGATTAAAATAACATATAAACACTAAACTCCGACCTGATGTTCAGCAGAACTTCTCTGCAGTGGTAATCAGCATCTCTCTCAGTCCTGTGGTTTATAGTTTTAACAAAGTCTTTTCTACTGCAACTCCTTTGAATTTTATATGTACGGGATCTGTACTGGTGCATACAGCTTCCAGTCAGATACCGACAAGGGCTCTCATCTTTTTTGCCAACACACTAAAAATCAATGTAACACTGGCACATTGGTGGGATAACTTTACCCAGTACCCAGTAGTGTTGATGCTTTAGACACAACAAGCTCAAGGTTTACCTTAAAACTGTCCCAACTATATTGTTCTCTTTGTAAAAGAATGTCAATAAGAGAATAGTGTTATTATTATAATTTTTATTATTGGAGTAAAACAGATCGCAACCCTACTATATTTTATATGGGTAAATAACCCAAAAACTAACAGGTCAATCTGTGAGCCTTGTCTACCCTCAATCATCTCTTGGTTCAACTTCTTTGCTTGACCATTCTCAGTGCATATAATAACCAGTCCATTTAGCCTCTCTGTCCCACTATAACTAGTCCATTTAGCCTCTCTGTCCCACTATAACCAGTCCATTTAGCCTCTCTGTCCCACTATAACTAGTCCATTTAGCCTCTCTGTCCCACTATAACCAGTCCATTTAGCCTCTCTCTCCCACTGTGCTCCTCAGAGTTTTCAAACATGTTGAGCTGAAAGAGCCTCTGCTCTCACAGCTTTGACAGAAGTAGAAAGAGCAGAAAGTCCTCACACACCTCACTGAAGGTAGAAGTTCACAAGCAATGTAGCAAAGTACACACAAAAAACAACTTAATTACAGTAATGTGAGTACATGTAATTTGTTAATTCCACCCCCGGCGTTTACTCAAAAACTAATAACGTGTGCACCGTACTTATCCCTTCAGTTCCCTCTTCCTCACATGCACGCACGCACGCACGCACACACACTTAGAGGAGGCTTGTTCTAATGTCAGAGCTTATTGTAACAATCAAAACCAAAGTAGTTTATTTTTTTTTTTTTATTTATGCCACACATAAATTAACGTATGGGAAATGCTGATATTAACACTGGATCAAACCAACCCGTTCTCTTGTGTTTGATTTATGAACCAATGGTTTTCTACCCATGGGTACTGGGTAAAGTTGACCCAGTATTGCATCAAATCAAATCAAATCAAATCAAATATACTTTATTGTCCCTGCGGGGAAATTCAGCTTGAGCCAAAGTGCTACATATAGCTGCAGAACAATACATAGTAGACAAGACAATACAACAAGCCACAAGGACATAACACTACATAGCAAAATATAGAATAAATAAATACTGTGGTATCAGTGGTATTTTGACCCATACAAGCCAAATTGCTTCCTGCTGAAGAATACTGATGAGACCATTTGGGGGCTTTGGGTTTTACCAGATTCATCATGTAAGCCTGTCGATACTTTTCCTAGACTTATGTTTATTTACTGGAAAAATGAGAAGAATCAACAATTGTAAAGTAAAACACTACATGATTTCATATTTTATGAGCTTCATGTAGCCAAGAGCTTAATATTTTTGGAAGGTTAACGAAGCATAAATTGCTTTCCTTACTTAGTGCTTTCCACCGTGTGTCCTATATTATTGTGGCCAAAACATAACATATCCCCCAAAACATGAACATTTGATATGCATAGAGGTTTGACCTGGAATATACTGAGGCAACATAATTTTCAAACTTCCCGCCACTACTGTTGTCCTTTTGGTTTTTCTGACTTTAAAACACTGTGTGGGATTTTGAGGTAACCTCAATATCAAGAATCCTTTTGATGTTCAAAATTTGCTTTCTTCTTGAAAAAAAACAACATTTCTCCTGTTCATGGATCTATCCATGGGGATAGAAAAAGACTGTCTGCTAATTTAATACAAAATTTTCCATGGATGAATAATGAGACACAATTTTTATGACAAAAAGATCACAACACAACACTCCTGAGGAGAAGACGAAAGTGAAACAAGGCATGTTGATCACAGCTGTATGAATAGAGAAGCATGTAAGGCAAGACGACACTCGGCAAGAGATGCTGTATACAGTAGATTACAAAGAGGTCGTCTTTGTGTGCATGCTCATTAATTTTCTACAAAAACTACAGCACGATAATTTGAGACATCAGAAATACCTCAACATGACTATTATCTCCCAGATGTATGACTTTTCTACACCTGACTCCTGTCTTTGTTCTCCTCTTGTCTTTCCTATTCTTCCTCTGCCACAGTAGACAGAGAGTGATATTGACTCATTTCCACCCAGGACATTCCCAAGATCAAGTGCTAAGCTTTGTTTCGGAGATAAAAAATTGAAATGCACGTCAGGCTAGCTGAAAGTAACCTGAGTGTGCCAGCTTCACCTTTATCTCCCTATTGAATTACACACTTACAACATCATCCATTATACCTGCTAATCTTGCTAACCTATAACAATCAAAGTCTATATATAATAACATTATACACTAATGTACAGTAATATAGTCATTCAGACAATTGATTTATAACAATTGTCTGCTTGTACAGTGTCTGTGCAGTGGCATCAGTACAAATTATATTAGTGTCACCAGCATCTGCTTTAGTGTCATTTCCCTCTTTAAGGTAATTATACTGTCATGGAGTTACTGCTCTGTTTTGGCCATTATTGGGCTTTGTCTCCTTTACCCGAAGCTCCTACTAAAATAGTTTGTGTTTTATTCATTCAACAAGGCAAAATGAAGTGTCTAAATGGAGTCCTTAGAGTCCATTAAATCTGAAGTGTGAAGCTTTGCCTTTCGCCCTTTATCTTTATATCCGTCTTTTTTTTCTGTTCTCATTCCTGAGCTAATCTTGAGTGAAGAGTTTGTCTGTGTGGTATATTTTTGGTCTGCAAAACTTGTCTACACTATTTCAACAATAGACAATATAGATAGAAATAATTTTGCAATTTGGATAAACTGACCATTTAAAGGGTGCATGGGGAGTAAAGAGCAAAGGAGAGGCCAGCTATCGTCACCTCATTATTTAGCTCTCAGTCTGTCCCATGGAGCCATTTCATGAGGCTCTATTCCAGAGACAGGCAGGGATGCTCAACCCTCCACCCCTGCAGCTTTTTTCTTTAAAATTCTGCCTCAACACATGTTATTACTCTACAGGGGTGGAGATGTTCATCAGCCACAAACTCCATCTTGGAATGTTGTCACCTCTGTGGAAGGATATAGCCCACATCACTGTTCAGTGTGTGTTGCTGTATCTCTCTGATCAGCTATCATTACACATGAGGTTTAAAAGAAATATTTGAATTTTTTGATTGATTGTACTCTCATGTCTATACAGTGAAGATGAAGTTACAGCGCCAGCAGGTGGCTAACCTAGCTTAGCATAAAGAAATGAAATAGGTGGTAATAGCTAGCCTGGCTGTGGCCAAAGGTAATAAACCGCCTATAGTAGGACCCCTAGAGCTCACTAATTAACAATTTATATCTCTTTTTTAATCCACACAAAAAAAGTGTCAAAACTGCAAATCGCCATATATCAGAGGGTTATGTTCCTGTTTTCTGATACCTGGGACATGTAACTTGGAGTCTCTGCTGGTTTCCTGGAAACTGGTATTCGCCAATAAATAATTTTAAAAAACAATGAAAATTGGTTTTGTACAAACAACAAAATACAATGTGTTAATTAGGCCAGTGAGCCACCTCTTCTCCCTTATCCCTAAGTTAGCCAGCTAGCAGTAACCTCGCATACTGACATAACAGTGGTATCGATCTTCTAATCTAACTGTCACCAAGAAAGCAAATAGGTGTGGGCTGTTTCCTAACATGTCAAACTGTTAAAATACAAATGCATTTAATGTTTACAGCTGTCATTTCCCATACATCCACTGTCCTCTGGAATAGCTCTGGACAGTCAAGTTCAACCCTTTTATTCACTGTGAAGAGTGTTGACGGGTGACCTAGGTGACTTTTCCATAGGCCGTTATCAATCACCTTCATCTAAAGTGAATTAATTCCAGATTAGTGAGTGAGGCTGTAATTAGATTTCATGAGCAGGGAGTTAAGAGGCTAACACAGAGCTTTGTGGCGCAGTATGCTATGAAGGCATTGTGAATTAGAGAGTAGATAAGCGTGAGTGGAACCCTCAGTTCTGAGGATGGTGAAGATGGGTGACGGAGGTTGTTGGGTGAAATTCGTATTGATTCCTTAGGGAGGAGGAACGGAGCCAGGTGATAAACTTGGCCTACTTAAGTTGACAATCAATACAGATTTCAACCCTTCCTGAGGAAATAAGCATCAATTACCTGTAACGCAGCAGAATTGCAATGGATAATTACGTCTCGCAGTGGGTGGACTGACTGTGTCTCCAACCTGATAAGGTGGCTAATGCAATTCAGCATGCTCAGAAGACAGCCGAATGCGCTTGTTAACGCAGCCACGTACCACTGACCCAGGTCGTTTTCCCTTCAATCAGCTTGACCTTTTCCTCTGTGACTTAAAGTGGCTTTGTGAGTTCACAGCGTCGTTCAAAGAGGGAAAGAAAAATGAGCACAACCTGCTCTTTGTAAGACTGTGTATGTTGGGTTGATTAGAGTTTATGGTGTGTTAGTCTTGTTCACTGCAGTCTGGTGTTGTCCCAAGATCATATTTCTGGAGTAGGAGCAATGAGATAATTTGTAATTGAACTGTGGGTCCATCAATGCTGAGAATAAACCAGGTGGCCTTGATCATGTGTGTCTGTGATATTATTTCAACACTTCCAACTAGTTAATCAGAATTCAAACAAAGGAAATCTGGGATTTACATGCATCTCCTTTGTTACCAAGCAGATTTAAGCCTTTGCTGTGTAGTTTCCCCATTAATCCACTGTTTCTTTGCTCTTATGAGCTCATACAGATTTTCTAATGACTAGAGAAAGAATGTTTAATTTCTAGACATATAATGTTTATACTACTTAACAGTTTTCCCTCCCTCAAAGAACCACCTATTTGCCCTGACATATTTGGTACTTTTGAGATCTCAGCTAAAATAAAATAAAAATTCTGTGCACTTAAAACAATATTTTGTGGACATTATGATTTGCTGTAAGATCAGTGACCTTTGAGGAGGAAAAGGTAGCAGGTAAAGGAGATAAATTTGTATCAAGAGTTTGGATTCAGTTAATCAAAACCTGCAGAATTTTAACTTTTAGCTCTTTTACAACAGTTATGTAGAATATTCTGCCATTAGTCATTTTTCTTTCCTGAGTAGATTAAAATTCCATCATTTTAGACAAAGGTAACAGTCATATTTCTGAAAGCCAGTTTTGAACTGTTTTCCTGCCAGCGTGTGATTGATTGTTTTGGTGTTTTTATTCTACGCTATCAAAACTGAACTTGACCCGGACATCACAGCACCTGACTGAGTGTTTACAGTGTAAACAGAATTTGAGTGGACTCTTCAGAACCATTAGCTGAGGTTACGCTGTAATGGCAGGATGATTGCTGGCCTTTAATGCAGATGACTCAACATGGCCTCACAGGCTTCATCTCTTTTTTTGAAAGCACCTGTCTGGTTTCTGTAAAACATTTTCAAGTGAGCTAATTGGCCTCTCTGCCAATGGCATAATAGGGAAATAGACGAAAGGAGTTATTTTTACAATACAGGCGCAATCCAAAAGCAAATTAAAGTGAGAGTGCACCACTTAAGCACCTCTGTACAGAGTAAAACGGCTCCATTGAAGCCATCTGGCCAGTAATGACGGCACTGCAAAAAGTGCTTCCCAGACAAAACCAGAAAGCAACCTTGCGTGTCACAGCTTGTGCTGGAAACACTAGAGAACAGGGGGGTTTGGACCCAGACGCAGTGACAGTACTCAAAGCAGAAATAAATTAACTGATTTATTTTAACTTAAAGTGACTCACAAGTCTATGGCAGGCGAGGGTCAAAACCAAATCTCAGTCCAAGAACACAAACTAAATCCAGAAACACTAGCGGCACGAAACACTGGAAGTCAGCCACACAAGGTAACATGTAAGGTAACTTACACAGAGGAAAGGGGAGACAGAGACTAAATACAGGGAGGACAATGAGGAACAGGTGAAACCAATCGGGGCCGGGCAGACAATCAGAGGGAAAACTAACTAGACACAGGTGAAAGTAATGCAAGACAAGAAACAAGAGGAAGGGACTACAAAATACAACAAGAAATAAACTAGAACACAACACAAGGAAATAACCAACTAAACCTGAAACCATGACTGTAATTATCAACATAAAACAGGAAACAAGAAACTCAAACTATAACAAGAAATAAACACAGAAAATAAACTAGAATACCACACAAGGAAATAAACAAAACCCGAAACCATGACGATTTGTTCTTCAATGGAGGTTTATTTTGGTGACCTATAAAAGTGTATAACTCTTACAAATTTACAGCAAAACATTCACTGACATAAAAGGAGGCTTGGTTCAACTTCAAACCATGAATCAGTTATGGTGAGCCTTTAGTTCAAGTGCATTTAACATTTATCTGTGCTGGGCACTCCTATTAACGATTCCTCATGAACAAAATCCTCTACTCAACATGGCGCTCATTAAAATTGCATTGGGAAGGTGCCATTTCCACTTATTAGTTTAATTGTCAGGTCATGTAGATTGGACAGATGACGGTGAAGGTGTCTATGCCAAACCACATGTTAGTCTCAGTCAGAGACTGCTGCTAGACAGTATAAGCCATCAATTTCTGAACACTTTCATACGTCATTTATATGAACCAAATTAAGCCACAGACAAATTAAACGAGCTCACTCATAAATTATAGGACGGTGATTGGGGGCACCCCATATATCATTGCCACG
Source organism: Hollardia meadi (assembly GCA_037974645.1). Taxonomy (NCBI): domain Eukaryota; kingdom Metazoa; phylum Chordata; class Actinopteri; order Tetraodontiformes; family Triacanthodidae; genus Hollardia; species Hollardia meadi. Next base: position 6,685,061 of record JBBPCS010000023.1, read on the forward strand.
TAAGTCATCAATCACCGTGAGGTTGGAGCTCTTAACTTCCCATCTCACCAATAACTGTGAGGGGTTATTCTCTCCTACTCTTTCATTGTCCTTTCACCCTGAGATGAAAGTGAGGCGTTACAGTCGAGCTGACCGCTGAGGTAACTGCTAACCTCAGAGTCTGTAAAAGTTACTCTATGCATGTATTTATACATGCCTGTGGGGTTATCGCATGGTAGTTATTTTGCTGTTTTATGTTTCAACAAGCCCATATTCTCCTCCTTTAAGGTCAGTTTGTTTCTTTAGTAGTACTGTGTATCTATCAGCTCTGTCAATGCCACTTTTCTGTTTCGCTTTGCAAACAAACAACAACATGTAAAGAATATAAGAACTCTGAATCATACAGTATATTCTTTGAGGTATGAAAGTGACCTTTATACATTTGTTTGCTTGGTTGTAGATTGCAACCAACTGAATACCCCTTTCTCAATCCCCCCAAAGGCCTTCTCTAGAGCCATTGTTTGGTTTGTCTTTCACTACTACTACTACTACTACTGTACACTCTACATGGCGGACTATGTGGATGTACATATAAAAGACACATTCTAAGGTTACAAAAGCAGAACAGTTCTTATTTTCATGTGATTATACACTAATGAAAACAGAATTACAAATACGACATTCTATTTCTGTCCCTAAATCCTATATACTAGACCTTTAAAGGCGCAATTTATTAGATATGACCATAGTTTTAGTTTAGTTTCAAAAAAACGAACTAACATTACCAACAGAATGTGAAGAAACGGCTGTTTTGATGTTATGTCAAAGGTGTCTATGTATTGCATTGCAGAGATATCTACTGAAGTTAGCACGCTAACCAGCTAGCCCTGGCCAGTCCTGTTTCTTAATACCATTTTGTACCTCTAGAGGCGCCTGTAGTTTCAGCTGAGAGATGTGTACAAGTGACAAGTTCACTAAGTTTCACAAGCTCTCTTAGCGGTTAGTCTAATTTCTCAATACAAAAAATAAAAATAAAAATGTCAAAAAAGGAAATATTCTTACACCTATTTTCCTTCCTAAACAGAAAAATACAACCAAACCTTCTGAATTCATGTTTCTTTCTTTTACTGAACAAAGACAAACATATTTGCCTTGTTAAATCATCTTAAAACCCACTTCATTCAAATGAGACATGAACAAAATAGCACTCACCAAAACTGTCTTGGTTTGTCTTTCCACAATCACATCTGCTTTGGTCGATGTAAATCCTCAATTCACAGAACAAGATGTGAAAATGTTCCACTTCTACATGCCGTGTTTGGTCGCTATCGATGCTCGACTCTATCTCATCGTTCTGCTGCTTCACCTCTCTCCTGTCCCTGCTGTGTCCAGTCGTCCCTGAAGTCATAACGTTAGTCCTCGTCAGAGCCGCTGTAAATTACTTCTGTACTGTATCCCCTGTCGCCAAACAACCTCCACCGGTCTCAGAGACTGCCTGTGGTGACTCCCCCTGTGATACGGTCAAGATCTAGGCAGATTTCAGTAAGCTTTAAGGCCACTATCTCCACTTCTGACTAAGCTAAGTCACTATAGCTACAACCGATAATTAAAAAATAATAATTACACAGCTCAAGATAACTAGAGCAGACAGAATAGTGACAGCAGTTGGGAGTTACTCTGGTGATATGCTGCCCCCTATATTTTTGGAGGTACCTCCAAATTCTGTTTTACAAATTGCACCTTTAAGAAGACTCTATGTGTTGCTAACATGCCAGCAGACCAAATAGAACTGAGTGTGTCATATTTGAAGGTGGATATCTCATTGTAACATTCAGTTGTTGTGCTATATAACCTCATTCACTTACATACAGCCAGTTACTTTATTTATTTCAAGTCATGAGGCCCTTCATGAACCCCCTCCCCCCTAAAAAAAACCCCATCACATCAATGACTATCTGTCAGTCAACGCCACATTTAAAATATTTTTACTGCATATATGTCTTATTCATCACATTGATTCGCATAATAAGAATGATTGGCATCATTAAAAGCCTTGATGGATTATTTACAAGACGACGGCACATGTCCGCAAATGACGATATCATGCGATCCTCCTGTGGCTGAAACACAAAAATCAATCATGAAAACTAACTCTATACAATGAAGTCAGACACCAACACAAATGTGACTGAAAGACACAAATAAGTTGATTCATTTAAGACAATTTCTACAATAACAACAAGATCTCCATTAAGTGACACTTATTAAATGTTATTCTTGAGACTTTCGGTTTTATTTTGCTATCTGTAGCTAAATGTTTTTGTTCCAAGTACACCTTTAATGCGGCTCTGAAGTACATCAAAGTTTTTACCTGGCATGCTCTAAAACATCATTATTAAGTGAACTCACTGACTCTCTCCATCACACGCACAACCACATCCATCTGATTAAGAAAATTAAAACCTTTTTTTTTTTTTTTTTTAAAGAGAATCCATTTAAATCTCAAAGAAGGTGACATTTAAAAGTTAAACAGATACACAGGCAGTAAAAAGTGGACTCAACATTCCTGAAGACAGTAAGAGTGATTAAACATTTAGATATTAAACTGAGGTCATGCTCCACTACAAAGGTAAGAACTCATGAGAAATAAGAAATATTCTCTATTTTGTACCTGTATCAAAAGAAATGAGCAGAGTGAGAATGCATTCAATGCAATATTACACATATGTGCTTTAGACAAAAAGTGAGAGGCCAACTTTGTTTCTTTGGCAGTAACAACAAAGGTATCACAGGTACTATGCTCCATGCTCTCTTTAACCTGCGCAATGCCTCTCCACAAATATAAAAGGGAGGAAGTAAGAGGTCTGCTCCATGCTTCTCAGGTGAACAGCTGGACTGTGGAATATTTGGCGAGCATGAAGTATGAGGCGCAGCTGGCTTTTAAGAGGAAGAGCTCCCCTGGAGCCTCTGGGAGGTCACAGCCTGCTAGGCCGTGAAGCGTTGCTCGGCAGGAGCCATGTGTAAAGGCAGAAGGCCTGTGCCACTGTGTGCAGATGTTTTCCCCCGCTCTGCTGGCTGCCTCAAAACACACACACACACACACACACACACAGAAAGCACAAACCTTGGTGCAAAGATGATTTAACACATAGAGCAAACACTTAACATAGACACCTTCACAAAACATGCACACACATGCACACACTTAATGCACAAACACATTCCCTCTCCATATCCTGTCTGCACTACCACGTCACTTTCTTGTGTCCTCCATAGCAACAAGCACCACTCAGGAGCACCGAGGTGGTGCTGTTGGAAACAATAAAGTAGGGTTTAAATGAGCTCTCCAAGGTCTGAAGCACACAACCAGATATAGGAAGGTGCCCCTCAAATGCAGCAGAAAACAGCTCTTCCTTACTTCATAACAAAGTAGCTTCTATTCATTACCCACAGGTAAAGCAGAGTTATAGGACAAAGTAAAGAGGAAAAAAAGCTCAAGGCTGCAACCTTCACCCCTCTTAGTACTATATCTTATTATGTATGTCTCAAACACTGCGCCACATTTGAATAGCATTCTGCAACAAACACAATCAATAGCACACAAAACGTCCTTCCTTTAATTCCATAGCTATATGCGTTTATCGACCTGATTGTTCCTCTGGGATACATACACAAGGGACAAACCATGCTCTCCGTAGCAAATTGAGCCAATGTTTGCGGTATCCTTACAAAATAACTCATCGAAAAATGTCAGTCAAAGGCGTGTGTTATGAGAGATTTATTTCAGGTAAAACATGTGGCATGAGATATGCCACCATAGGATAGGTATAGTCATCAGACACCAGCATCAGCAGTCTACTGACAGTGATGAATCGAGAAAAAGACAGCATGAGTGGCAGGCCTTAGTGAGGGGACAGCATTCTGCTCGGCAAGCTCCTCCACACCGTCTGTCCACCCCGACAAACCCTCACAAACCCAAGAGACAAGTCTTGCTGTTGATACCAATGGACAAGCACATCTGGCAACCAGGGTCCACTGGGGTCCACTGTGACAGCCACAATCAGCCACTTGATATTCAATGTGCCGACTTCCTGTTCTCCCACTCCAATGGCAGAGACAGAAGGGAAGAGAGCGAGAGAAAGAGAGAGAGAGAGAGAGAGGGGTGTGGGGGGTATTCAACAAGAAATCAAATATTAATCAGTCCTATCACAGGAATATCTCTCTATAACTGCAGTGTGACATTGATATCGAGTCAATCAAAAAGCCTAAATTGAGATCAACAATAGAAGGTTTAGAGTAAATTATGACAATGAGGCCAAGAATATCAATGCAATTTATTAATTTAATTTAATTTATTTATTTATTTTTTATATACATATATAAATCTTAACTCATCAGCATGTGGCAAACATAAATGCTCAAGTACAGCAGCAAAATAGCAATGGTTGTTTGTAGTGTCAAAATCTGTACCGGTATAACAGCAGGGGTTGGTTTATATGTATGATTAGTTCTATTGCCATTTCGTCATTTATGCACCAGAAACTGGCCAAAGGCTATATTGTTGTCTACAGTGAAAATTAAATATTGATAAAGCTCCAGCTTTCACCCCAGATTTCATTGTGTTAACAAATATGTTTTGTTTGCAAAACAATTTGAATTTAATAATTCATCAAAAGGGGGAGAGGCCATTATCATTCAGTATGAGCCCAGTGCAGGCTCCAGATGTCAGGGATCGTGTCCTCGTACTGACAATACATGCAAAGTCTGTGCCCTCTTTTATGCATTATTGAAGGCAAATTCTGCAAGGTGGGTTTAGACATGGGCACAGGGACTGATACATAACATGTATAGAGGTGACCTGACACTGTCTGTCCGTCAGGAAGAAATCGTGACAGAACTGCAAATACATATGTATACCCATATTCTTTGATCAGTTTTTCACTTTCAGATCATAGAATCCCAGTGGGCTATAATATTAGTCACCAGCTTCGTCATAAATCTGTTGTAGCAACATTTTGACTCCACCTGGGAACATGAATGTAACCCTTTAGAATAAAGTATTCATTATTTGTCATTGCGGGCTGAAAGGAGGCTGAAAACGTTGGCAACTGCAAGCTTAACCCGGACCATCCAAACCCTGTTGACCACTCTGTCAGCCATCGGTAACAAAGCTTGACTTAACATTCTGTTAGGGGCGGTGTGGGGGCTGCAGAATTGAGGGGAAGTGGTGGCTGATAGGCGTGACGGAGAAGAGAAAGAGAGAGAGACAGGGGACTCCTGTTTGGGATTTACAACAGCGGCATGCTCACCTAGCAGCTGACCGTACTGCTTCACAGGTCAGCCGCTCTAACTGGACTCCATTAATACGCCAGTCCACCTTGTGGCACACTTAATGCTCCAACGCATCCACTGCCCTGGGGACAACTTCACTGGCACTTTATGCTAGAACAGAGTAAGAAAGGGAGGAGGGCCGGGGTCTACGAACAAAGAAACCTGAAAATAGAAGAGTGGTAAGAGAAAAGTCACAGAAAGTTTGAAGACTAGTTTTTTTTTAATGTAGACTTGCTGTGAGTAGAACTGTATATGGAGTGAAATTTCACAGCATCACCTCTTGCAGGCAAAGAACTCTTTATGATACAAAGGTCAAAGTTTTTTTTCTTTGCTTGTTTGTTTTTTTCACTTTGGAATTGACTCGAGGACATCTTAAATACCAGGTTCCACTTTCTTTGGGGGGGGGGGGGGGGGGGGGGGGGGGGGGGGGGGGGGGGGGGGGGGGGGGGGGGGGGGGGGGGGGGGG
>JBBPCS010000023.1:6700278-6712974 GCA_037974645.1 Hollardia meadi
GCAGTCATATTTGTGTAAAATCCAGTAATATTCTACCTCGTCAGTCGACGTGGTTCTTTCTCTTCTGATAGTCTTTGGCGGTTACATAGGCTTCAGCTTGTCAACAAATTCACATGTACCGCTGTCTATGAGGGGAGCTCAAAGCGCGATTTGTCTTTACGACTGTAATTACACCCTGCAACCGTAGGGGGTGCTCAGGGGCAAAAATACCAAAAGTTATGCAGTGGGGCTCTAAAAAAGCAAAGCAATAATTTTATCACATTTACTGCAAATTTTGTATACATCACACAAGACCATCTTCCAAAACATAGCACAATTTTTTTTTAGATTGATCTCTTTCCTGCCAGGCAGTCACTGATTGTCATTCATGGCAGTGTAATATGAAAATTAGCTTGCAGATACTTGAAAATCTTCTGAGATAGGTAATCAATCACATTTTTCGATGGAATTCCTTATTATTCAGCAGCACTGTGAACACTTTGAAAGCTTTTTATTGATGCATAAAAGCATGCCCAGACATTGAGATGCCCAGACTGAGATTTGAGAGTTGGCTGACATTGAACTGACAAGCCACGCTGTCCTAAAATCACACCCAGGAGACAAACAATGAGCAAATATCCAATTATTGAGAGGGCTCATGAGTATTTTGTCATATCTTGGGTTTGACAAGCCAATGTTGAGCAAGTCACTTATTGAATTTTCAATTTTTAAAATGCACTTTTTTTACTTTACAACTGCATAGACTTCTTGAAACTTGACCTTTATACCTCAGAAATGGGCATATAATAATAATTTTATTTATATTTTCAAAAACAGAGTTACAAAGTGCTTTACAATAAAAAACATATAATAAAACCAAATAAGGTCCATAACAAAATAAAAAGTTAAAATAGTTACGATAAATACCATCAGTTAAGAGAAAGCCATACGATTAAATTGAGTTGTAAGAAGATATTTGAAAGAAGACATTGAGTTTGCCTGCCTGAGATCCCCCAGACAGCGAACACACGATCACCTATTGTGATCCATATGACTCAGGGGAAAGGGGGACTGAGTGTACAGAGCCCTCATGTGAGGAGGGCCAACAACATATTAGAATTAATAGCTGTGGATGCAGGGAGGGGCCCGTAGAAATGTACAGGGTCCGGAATTTTGTGCTTGCCACTGACATCTTGACAATATCACAAAGACTGACAGGGGCATTACAAATATTGGGGGTTCTCAGCATGGATATTGATATCATTGATGAAACTGGTATGTTATTCTCCTCCCTGTCCCGTGTGTGAGTGTCTATCCTGCCAGTGTTTAAGTGTAGGACAAAATGTGTCCTGGAGGCTGGCTCTAATTCCCAGTGGTGTCCATCAGACCCTGTCCCTCGAAGCTCTGACAGAAGGAGCTATTATTTTCTCATCGCCCTGGTGGCCTGTGTCCCCTGGGAGATGCTTCACCACGTGACTGACAGCTCCGTAAACACAGCCAGCCCCCGGGGTGACTGAGTGAGAGCTCACTGCAGTCACGCCCTTGTCCCGCCTTTCTTCCCCCCTGCTCCCCTTCCTCCCCAGACTTCTCTCTGTGTGTCTCTCCATCCTGACCTGGTCCACGCTCAACCCCGCATATTACCTTCACCTGACACCAAGGTTCAGAAGTCGACTGTGAGGTTATTTCTAACCTTGCTGCACCCTTGCCAGCAGCTGACCAAGAAACAATAGCCCCACAATACTTTGTCATCCATTATATTGAGCCAAGCCTCTTTTTCTCCCTGTGATATTTTCAATATTTTTAGATGCACTCTATTAGTTCCTTTAATGCCGTATCATAACAACATTGGAGGGGCTGGCCCGGTTCCTCTGTGTGTGTGTGTGTATGTGTGTGTGTGTGTGTGTGTGTGTGTGTCAGTAGGTCTAACTCCGATGTAACTGAGACAGATGACTCTGTCAAGGTTGTTTCCCCAGAGGGATCCGAGAGTAGTTCTCCTCCCAAGCCCTCCACTTTCTGGGCTTCGTTGGGCCACGCTGCTTATTGTAATGACCTAATGTAGATTCAGGATCAGCAGCCAGGGGTATCCATCTACATCAGGGTGTAGGAGACAGGAATACCCTCTGAGCCTGTCTGCTATATTGTGTGTCTGTGTTTGTCTGTGTGCTCCTTCATGTCTGTGTAAGTGACAGTGAGTTTACAATGTAAATGTGTACACGTGTAAATCTCTTTGGATTATTTTTTTCTTCCTTTTGTATTCTGCTCTTTGTGATTTATGCCCAGATCCTGACAACAAGTTAATGTGGGTGCTTTTCTTGCAGAGACAGCTTCCCTCCATTAATAACAAAGCTGACCCGGTAGCCATGCAATACTGTAATGAGCCACTTCATGTTGATGCAGGATGCGTGGAGTATGTGAGTGCAAAGTTAATTCTGCGAAGTGTGAAAATCCTCTGTGATACAATGAATATTCAGCTCAGTATTCTCTCTGTTTGGCTGCCGCAGTCAAGATAAATACAGAGGGAGGAATGTGAAAATGCTCTTTTTGTAAGCTTGCTGTGAATAAACTAAGGCGGAGCTGTGTGGATGACAGGCTCTGTAATTGCCAATTTGACTTGGCTGATAGTATCATTTCGTGCAACAGATACAGGGAGGACTGGAAGAGGGAAAACATTTTGGCTAAAGAGTGTTCAGGAGTAGGAAGAAGATGATGGTAGAAAAATTTTAGAAGAGCACAGAAAAAACAAAGTTTTTGCTCACTTTAACCCTCACTTTTAATTGGGTGAGGGGAAAGGGAGCTTGTGCTCTCTGTCTGTCAATGTGTGAATACTCTAATTAGCCAGAACCTTGGAGCATTGTAATCTCTGGATTTTAGGTATCCTATTGTCCTGTCCTAATGTATTAACTTTAATTAAGCTTGTGAGCTATGCGAGCTAATTAGATGAATGTGCTTATTTGTAATCTGGATAATATGAATACATTTTTACACAAGCTCAAATCAGTCAGTCTCGCTAATTACAGTGTACGTGGTAGCTCTAATTGGTGATTGTGTGTCTGCCTGTGGATGCACCATAGCTGCTGCTCCTATCTGCGCGCCCCGGCTTAGGCTAATGTGATGAAATCCTCATGGAGAGATGATGTGCTCTGCTGAAGGCTGACAGTCCCGAGGAGAAGAGCTCACTATGTCAGAGGCCTGTTGAACCACATACATGTTCAGGACCACTGCTCCTGTCTGTCAGCACAGACGCAGTACAAACCCACTGTGTTCTCATTATCTACCTGACTTTTTTCTTTCTTTCTTTCCTGCTCTGTGGTGATCTTCGCAGCTGCAGATGTTTGTCCGAGTATAGTTTTCACGTCTCATATCACATATTTGATCTTTGTCTGCTGTTTGCTGGAGCATGAAAGTCTTACCACTACGGGTTGTCAGGGCCAGTTGTTTTGAACGTTGCAAGGGGAAGGAAGATCTGATTCTAACTAGTCCATCTCCTGAGATACACAGTAAAACTTGAAGGATTTTTGGACACCAGAGGCTTGTATTTGGCTGAACGTTACATTTTGGACTCGAAGTGAAAGATAAAAGATTCACACTTTTACACCAACTCGCAAATCCAAGATATTTAGCCTATCGAATTCATGTTGACTTAAACTTTACAATAACCGAACTCCACAGGTCCCTTAGATTAAAGGGGTATCCAAGTGGTTCAGTATTGCACATGCTTAATGTTGGTGTACTCACAAGAGTCATATTAAAAACGAAATGGTCAAATTCAGCAGAGGCTGAGATATCATGACTTTTTTAGTTCCTATAGGAGTCTGGCTTCAAAAGCTCCTACCCCAATGCAACTTTTTCGTTCAACAAGACCTGCAAATTAAATGACGTAATACCTCATTTGTACATCCCGTCAAAGGACACCCTGTTGGGATTTTGGCAGGATAGTCATGTCTGTGATTTCTAGAACTGTTCAAATCGCTGTTGGCAAATAAAGTGGGTAAGGTTCGGTTAGGTTTAGGCACAAACATGACTTGGTGGAGAGATCATGGTTTGGGTTGAAATAAGTACTTTGTCAAGGTTACAATAATAAACATGTTTAAGGTTAGAGGACGATTCTGATTAAGAAAAAAAATGTAATTCAACTTGGTACAGTGGCCTATTTTTTTGGTTGACCTTCCCCCTACGCAGACTTTGTCACACGGGCTTTGTGACTTGAATCGTTTTGGGGCCCTTGCTGACATGATTGATGCTGTCATTCTTTTCAGTACACCCTCCACACCTCCAGTTTATAGCGCAGCCTTTCTGTTAAGAATGTTAAGGTCTCCAAGCAATGGCAGATAATCAGAAAGCCTGATGACATCATCAAGGTTATTTTCTCAGGCTTGGCTGAACTATGATTTTAGGCTACATTTTTGCATTTATCAGAGTTGTCAACAAGAAGAATAAAGCGAGCCCTGATTTACTTTCACGTCGCTTTCCATCCATCTTTATTGTTTGCACTTGTCAATGTGGTGAGAAATTCTCCTTATTAAATCAATTCTTTGCTGCTTCAGTTAATTTTCCTGTAGTTTCTATTTTAGGCATTCCACTATTCCCTATTATATATTTATGTATTAAAGTTGTATTAATTTCATAGTTGTTAATTGTTACTTGAGATTAGGGTGTTGCCATGTGCCGGTTTTGATGATAACTGTGATTTTTAAAAATTAAATATTGTGTTAATAATGCACATATGATATTATCGCATAAAGAATACATTGCAGCTGTTAAGGCTTGTGGATCTTTTGTTTATCCGTTCATCTGATTGCATTTTCACGATTAATAAGTGTTCATTTTTTTGTACGTTTTGGTACAGTAAGGGTTCCAGACTCTTTCTCCATCTCCCTACAATCATATTCTGAGTGTAATTGATTTGCCAAAAAAGTGACAAAACACACAATAAACCGAATCAAAGATGAATTTGACGAATGGCATTTAAGCCCTGCTTGAGATGTTAAAGATTTCACACAAAAACTTTAAAAAAAAAATTTAATCACATATATTTTTGCCAGAGAAGATATCTATGATCTATGAAGTATGAAATATCAACAACCTCTAATTGGGTATTCCTGCTCTAAGCATTTTTTCATATCATATATTTCTTCAAACCCTTCACACAATGCTGATTGAAAGAATAGTTCACGCAAAAATGAAAATTCAGTCATTATTATTATTATTATTATTATTCCGATGGAAAGTCGGGTGAAGTGGAGCTTCACAGCAAAACAGTGTTGCAGCATTCTCCTAAATGGGGACTTGTTTTAAAATGTAAACAAACAACCAAAAACGAAAAACATAAAATGACTCCATAAAGCTTTTCTGGCGTAATCCAAGTCTGAGGAAGTCCCAAGATCCCAAATTGATTTGAAAAAACTTTATTTACATCCTTTTTTAACCTGAAATCTTCACTGTAGCCGCTAGGCTTAAAGCGTCAGTGCGCACCCCTACAGGGAAGATTTCAGCTTCAAAAAAGCGTGTAAATAAAGTCTTTTAAAATCTATTTCAGCTCTCAGAGCTTCTGGAGACCTGGATTACACCAGATGAGCTGTATGGGTGCCACTTTTTTTTCAATAATTTTTTAATGTTTTGAAAGTCTCCATCTACTGTATCTACAGTTGTTTAGAAGAATGCTGCAACGCTATTTTGATGTGAAGCTCCATAAATGTTTTGTGGACAAAGAAACTTCACCTGACTTTCCATCAGCATGGAGGTGCAGAGGCATAAATACAGACAGTGCAGGTAGTGCAGCCACATTGAGGCCTGTGGGGTGGGGGTCTGGTCATAGAAAATGTTGTGGCTGTGGAGGTGAGTACATAGATATGACTGAATTTTCATTTCTGAGGGAACTGTTCCTTTAAGTTGATCTCTGCCAGATAAATCTCTCTGTATTTCGCAGTATATTAGAATGTTTAAACCTCGGTGGCAACTTTTCCGCGCTGACTCAATGGCACCAATACATTTTTGGTTTTCCAGAGCAGAATGGAGGAGCTACCGTATCGACGGAGTATTAGTATCTCCGAGCCAATGGCGTCATGTTGACGGTGAGAGAGAGAGAGACTTACACAGTTCCGCACTGTATACGTGTGTTTTGTTGTAAAGTATAATGTTGAGTAAAGGATTTTTGAGGTTAACTTAACCTATAATGATAAATAATACAATATAATTCATCACACAGGCAATGAGAAGAAGGTTATAAGCAAGCAAGGTAACACGTACTGTGGAAGAAACATAATGAGAAAAAAGTGCCTGTGGCCCAATTTGAAACAAACGCCTGCAGTCATGTTGACTTCAGTCTGTCTCTCTGCGTGTCTCTGTATTCTGTTTATTCAGCTTAAGGCCTTGTGTGACACTTGTGCTCCTCAAAGTTAGAAATGAGCTCGTGGAGAAAAAAAAAGCCTTCCAGAACCACCACCAATGTGACACTTCTTAACACACAACAGAAGGGAAATGGCAGCTGCAATCAAACATTGCATTGAATAGATGAATAAGCAAAACAAGCTGTTACTATGATCTGTACACCGACTGTAAATGCACTGGATGCTCAGACGTGACAGTCTCTCACTTAAGCCCCTGTGGAAGCCTCTTACGTATTTATTAGTTATTACAGAGAGCAGGTTGAAATTCAGTAAGGCATATGGGAGGCAGAGGGAGCTTGCCAGCCACTGTCACTTACAGTGAATGAAACCTCTGCTGCTCCTGTCCTCCAGAAAGTGCATCTGAAACACACTATTAACTTTCCCATTGCTGATGTCACTTTTTATTGCTCCATGGTTTCAGGTCTTTCCGAGTTGGCAGGCTCTGCTGTGCTGCTTTCCACAGCCAGATAGATGTTTGTGTCAGAGAACAGAAATACAGCAATGATGGAGATATTACTCTGAAGATTTAATTTGCCAGAGTAGGGTTGGTAAAGTGCACCTTTATGGTGATTAATGTGAAAAAAAAGGCTGTTGGGCTGCGTATGGGAAATCATCCTGTTTATAGCTTCTGTTTTAAAACACACTTCTACCAGGTGAGTATTGCAACAAAATGCAAATGTAAACACGAGTGGGTTAATTTATGTTATCTAGCCTTGAAGTGAAATGTGAGGCAGTGGTAGGCCTGCAAAAAGTCAAGTTCTGATCAGTTTTAACTATACATGTTCAAAATTACATCCCGAAGTTTTATTTCTATGCCTGTTTTATGGTGTTTGTGACTTTTTGTGATTTTGTTAGTGATTTTAAAGCCCAGTAATTCAGGAAAGGGGTCAGTGAAGTACAGTATATGCAGGAACAAGGAAAGTGGTACCTTGAGAATGGAAATGAAGACAAAGTATTTTTGTCTAAAGTCTTGAAAAATACCTACAAGCTCAGCTCCCAGCTCATGGAGTCCGTGAGATTGAGTAATGAGATGGACGACTTTATAGGATGAGGTTCATTAATTAAAACTACGCACACAGACATATTGGTTTATGCCAGATAATCTAGTTAAGGGTGATTCATTCCAACTATTATTAATTAAATATTACTAATGACAAGAAGGTGTGTGATTGAACCACGAGGGCTTAAACCAGCCATCAAGGGACATGGCGCTGCTTTGCATATGGCAGAGGGTAATACGTGTGAGGCTTTTGTGCGAGGCACAATAGTGAGTGGCATTTGAACATGCGCTTGCTGGATTGTGCACGGGCAATTAACATTGCATAATCTACCTGCTTACAAAGCAACTTTTTGTCATTAGAGTTATGATTGCGTTAGGATAATGACAGTCATTCTCCAGCAGATAATGAGTGTTGTGCTCTCGGCAGTTGCTGCATTGTTTGTGCAACAGACTTCTGACATATGGGATACAAAAAGACACAACAGCCAGGCTGACCGCCTTTGTTCCCACTCAGGCAGACCCAATCACCGCAGACAAATTGCGCTGTAGGCCATCCAAATGATGGAAAATGGTTCAGACACATGAGAATGGGACCATAATGTAAAAACCTCAGCTTTGTGGAAGCTCATGGATTGTGTACCTGAGCGTGGACACAGAACCTGCCTACTGCTCTCTGGCTGCAATAATACTGTTTTATAGGGAGCCAGGTCAGCCAGTCTGTTGTGCCCTTTATGCTGCTCTTAGTATGCTCTCATATCATGTTACAGCTAAGAAATGTAACCCAAAACATTCTAGAAATAACTTCTCAGTCATGAAGCCCACCATTCAGAAGCTCAGGTTGCTCAATCAGAATCTGAATCCGATTTATTTCCAAGTTGGTGTTTTGGTGTAAACCGTAAACAGAAAGAAATATACATTAAAATACCAAGCAAGTATTACAAGTCAATATGCATAAATAGAAAATTGACAACAAACTAAGGAAAAATATTATAAAACATTTGTGCAACATAAGTGGAATAAACTTAGGTTGGTATTTTATAAATGCCTGTTTTCTTGACAACAGAAAATGTATCATTGTTTATGGGAATAGCTTATTCTTGTCCAGCCTTTAAACATAGTGTATTTGTGCTAAATAGGCCTGGATGTTTACAAAGTAATACTACTTTAAAAAATAAATCAAAGAACCATTCATCTGTCCCATAAAAAATGGAATTGCCCTTTAAAGAGATGGTGGTGCATTTATTCAAATAAATTAAGAGTTGTCAGAGATGACATCTTGGTAGGAGGCACTTCGGCCCGTGGCGTCCATTGCTGTGCAGTCAGTGGGGACAGGTCCACAATGCAGACTGAGGACTAATCCATCACCGCCAGCGAGGGGGCTGGGGGGACAAGCGCTTGGCTTCTCCCTCCCGGAAATAATCAGCTTTTAATTTATCACAGATCACATTTATGAGAAGACGGATCGCTGTGGGGAGGCCTCGTGTGGCCAGGCCCATCTCCTCAGTCACGCTGGAGTGCAGTTCAGTTCTTCTAATTTATTCTAATTTGAGTTTTTCCTCATATCTCCATCATTTTACCAGTTTTGGATAAAGATACCCTTTTCCCCCCCGATTAAATTATAGCACTTATAACATTTTCTTTTCCAAAGTAGTAATCTTCCAAACTATCAAACAGTGTCTGAAATACTTTCCACCATTAAAAACAATTCTAAGTACATGGCCTGTATGTCATGTAGCCTACACTACTTGACATACAGTAGCAACAGAAAGTTGGACAGTGAAGCAGGGTCTTTCCCTGTGCAATGGATGGAGCATATGCTATTATGTAAGTCAACTGCAGGGCGTCCTAATGGCTTCAGATTTGTTTCTGGTCCCTGTGTGTTGCCATAGTCGGTACTGTGGCCCCCACAGGAGTGTGGATGATTAGTAGCGCTACTTGAAGGAGCACGAGAGATGTGATCTACGCTAAAGGGGAAGGACAGTTCAACCACATGTTATCCTCCCCTCTTCACCGATCACTTTACATATCCGAGGCAGGTTAATCCTTTTATTGTAATGAAGTGAGGGGGCATAATGTACTGTGAATGTGAGATGCTTAATCCGGTGTTGGCATTTTTATGAGAAAGGAGTAGCCCTGCTGACATAGAGAACAGAGACCTTGAGAGGCGCGGGAACTATCAATCAAAATATGACGCTGACATAGCACAACACACACTTAAGGAGATTTGCATGTGTGTCTGTGCTTCAAGACAAACTCCCCACATTTCGACAGCTCTCTCATGCACATGTTATTGTGTGGCTTTGGACCAGCGCTCTGGAGTCGGTTGCACCGGTTTGTAGGTTTAAACCTGAAATACTAATAACATGAGTGTTAAAAGTGATGATTCAGGCATCACTGAATGAAAATGTGTAGCATTATTACGTATTTACACTTGCTAACTGTCTTCCTGGAACAGTTGTAGTTGCAGTTGATTGCTACAGTGTAAGAGTGGAAAGTTATACAAGCTAAACTCTCAAGCTCAACAACACTCAAAACAAACATCACCACATATTTTGACTAGAAACGCCTAAAAATGTAAAGAAACTGGACCATTAAGTACCATTAAATTATATTCCATTAAAAAAACAAAACAATAAGCCACAAATTACCAGTAAGACACTGAGGTTATACTAACTAACCAAATAATGATATAACATACCTCTCTCTGAAAAAAACATAAGACTGAACTTGACTGAACAGACTTTTACTAAAAATACTTATTAGATGATATGACTTCACTCAGCCTCATATTAGCCAAAGCTAAAGCGAGGACATGGGTGCAACTTTATTAATAATGTTCAGTTTTTGTTGACATTGTCAGAAAAGTGTAAGTTCTGTTATATGTTCATTATTGTTGTAGTGGGCTTCATTAAATTGAGAGGCGTGGCTAATTTTTGTATTCCCTGTTTACATACAGAATATTCAAAACAATGCAGTCCACCATTACTAACTATGATGTCATTGCTAAAAAAAAAATTACACCTACCTCTATGCCAGTATCATTGAAAACTGAACATTATCATAAAAATAGACTTTATGGCAGAACAGTTGTGTTGGATTGCATTAGGCTGCGCAGCTGTACCTAATAAAGTGTAAATGCTCTTCAGTATGCGTCTTTGTACTGACTGTATTTGTTTTCTTGTCCTTGTTGCATCGCTTCCCACCCAGCCTGACCTCTGGTTTGTCAGTGTAAGAATGCGAGGCGTTCTTCAGAAGCACAAAGTCATAAGATGAAAGGGAAACAGATTAAGTAGTGAAGAGTAGATACTGCACATGTGCACTGCATATCATTCGTGCATCTGGGGACTTTTCTGCTATTTGCAAGATAAATATAAAAAGTTATGTGTTTGTTCATGATGTGCTGCCCACGGTTGCCTCGTCTCTCTCGAGTTTGTGTCCTGTGGAAGTGTCACAATGAGGAACCGTATAGGTTTTAAATGACATCGCCTTGGTTTGGTAACCATCCCAAATCAATTTGTGGGCAGTGACTGTTCTGCTGATGGTTCCTGTCTTTTGTGAACGTTGGTCACTGAGCCAGCAGCAATGCTTCTTGTCACTGCCAGATTAATTGGCTTCAATCCATTCAGCAGTCACTGAGTTGGATAAGGGGAGACAATAAGGGCCTTTCATTCCTCTCAGACTGAATTGGTAGTGAACGCAGAGGAGGCCACTGCAACAAGATTGAAACAAGTCCTGTAACACATGCTTATTTCCTTTGATAGAATGAAGGCTCATAATGAGTACAGAGGAATATTGATTGGACTTTGATGCATCTTCACATATGTGTTTGTGGCTTCTAGAGGGGAGGCTCAAATAAATCTTCCTTTCGCTCTTATCTGTCCATTCATTAATCAAATGGAGCAGGATGATGAGTTGAATCACAAGTCTAGCCCCCTACCACTTGTTTCTGGGTTGAGGAGGCCATCTCAATGCTATGTGTCCCATATTGCCAAGCCAGACCTCTGGCGGCCACTTGTCACAGACATCTCCTGAGTGGTAATTGGGTATTTATCAGATTGCCTGTGAGAGGATGATGCAGTGTGTTTATCTGACACAATTATCAAGAAAAATGGAGGAACCTGGTCTGCCGCTCCAGGATACTGGCATGCCACTGGTTCAGGTGGCCAGGCAGAGTGAAAATGCTGGAGCCTTTGAGACTAACCACAGGGACTTCTTTATCAGACATTTAGTTGGGACTATGCTCGTCATAACCACATGCAAATGGAGCAATTGTGCAAATACAACACAAAATTATTTGGCTCTGCTGTGACACTGGAGGAATGAGAGGTGATGATAACACACTGCGGTGAGGAGCTGCCCATGGTGGCAGTGTGACAGACGCCGTTTTTCAGAGGCTCTGCTAATTCTGAGAACAAAAAAGTGCATATGAAGGAGTGCAAGAGTGTCCACTGAGTACCTGGAGATAAGAGTGAAGAAAAAAAGCTATAAGAGCAAGTTGGTATGCTTGTGCCTTCTTTCACCTGCAAACCTATTACAGAAAAGAGCAAGAGAGAGAGAGAAGAAAGGGATGGCAACAATAATTGGCAAATAGGGGGTCCATTCGGTGTTACATGAATTAAAAGACATGGAAGTCTTGGAAGAATTAAAGGGGCATTAAACACATGATTGGAAGGAGAACATAGTACAATAGTGGGATATGTGTGGTGGAGGGTCCATTGGTAGCTTTGCTAAGTGAGCATTTCCCATTTCCATTATCACATACATTCATTCACACACGCATATTTTTTATTTATTTTTTTACCTTTCTTAGTACATTCACTGTGGAGAGGTGATGTTCAGTCTTCATCACCTTTAAAGATGCAAGGCTCGATGAGTCACTATACTGTAAAGCCTTGAAATGTATGATAGAGCGAGTCCATCATATATTAGATGAAGCATATCCAATTCAAGGAGCATGCCATGCCTGACAAAAAGAGCTGCAAAGAGGAAATTATAGTGCGTGGAGAGGGAAGTGTGACAGAGAGCGCGAGACACGGAGAAAGACCAGGAGACGGAGCCGCCGAGGCTGCCTGGTCCACTGGATGTAATCAACGAGGGTGAACAGGTTGTTCCACAGATGGCAGATCTGGAGAATCCTCCAATTTATTTCTGTGCTACAGACGGTCCCTGTCAATATGCACAGGTGATGTCAGCACAGCAGCTTCGTGTCACACACTCTGCTAAACTCTGCCACTTTTGCCTCACCTGTCTGAAATCATTTTGTGTGTGTGTGTGTGTGTGTGTGTGTGTGTGTGTGTGTGTGTGTGTGTGTGTGTGTGTGTGTGTGTGTGT
>JBBPCS010000023.1:6713074-6723704 GCA_037974645.1 Hollardia meadi
TGTGTGTGTGTGTGTTTGTGTGTGTGTGTGTGTGTGTGTGTGTGTGTGTGTGTGTGTGTGTGTGTGTGTGTGTGTGTCCCCGTCCCTGTGCTAACAAAAACAGATACTGAATAAGAGTTTAGCAACAGAGAAAGTGAGTTTGCAACCTTCTTAACATTAACTTAACACAAGACTGCTGTCTGGGGATTATAAATTATGGATTGTGTTACACTGTTACTGTTGCAACATAAAGGGACTCAATAGAGGATTGTTAGTCATTTGTCGTGAAAGCTGCTTTGTATTCACTAATGCTTTAAAAATGTCATCAGAGATGAGATGTTTTATGCATTGTGGTCAAGATATTGCAGTAATTGTTTTTTCCTGCACTCTGGCATTTTACTGTAATTTGCACATTATATTGAATATTCCTTTACTTTGTTCTTTTTTCAACCCATGGAGAGGGATATCCCAGTCTTAAACTGTTTTATTTTTTTATCTCTTTTCCCAGATTGACACCTAGTGATGCCAGGACAGTGAGCATCATAATGCGTGACATGTGGTCAGGGGCCACACCCCTCCTCATAATGGTTCTGCTCAGGCTGGCCCAGGGCCAAGATGTTCCTTTAGTTCCAGGTAAGACATATAATATTTCTCTTCACTGGCATGTCTTCTCATCTTCTCATCTGTGACAATGACTTCATGGTCTGGCTCCATCACATGATGTGTCAGTGTTTGTCTGTCAGTTTGTTTAACTGTCTGACTATTATGTGCTTGACACCGTTTGTCTGGCCTTAATGAACCCTTTTAGTTTGAGGAGTTACGCCAGTCATTTGGCGCCAGAATGGCAACACTTTTAATACACATCAGTAATTATTCCCATGTAGTCTATTAGAGTCTTTAACATAAGATCCCTTCGACAATTCACCAGTCTCAGGAAACATCTGAGCATCTGACTAGCTGTACCGTCATACAGCACAATGAGAGCGTGCAACTCACAAATTGCACAGCCATTTTTAATTTGGTGAGAAGAAACCTCTCCAGGATGCACGCTGCCTCTCACCATGTGTGTGCTGACAAAGACTCCTGGCTATCCCGATTAAGGATTTAAAAAATACAGTGGATGCGGAGTACATTTGGTACATTTGAAACTGTCCCTCTGACGCCTCAATGTGCTAAAATCAATCATGTCAGTATTGTCAGCATGCAAAGGACTTATTTCTAGGTGTTTGTAGTGCTGCAGATATTGAACTAAACTTTTTTGATGGCAGCTTGGTGGTCAAGTGTTTTTCGGCCTGTTTTTACTCCGGAATGGAGTTTGAAATGTAATATTGATGCACTCTTCGAACAATGAATTTCAAATCTTTCTAGCATCTCAAGTTAAGAAACAGGGAACCTTGTTTGACAGTTACAGAGATAAAATGAATTTCATTGCAAAATAAAGATAATTTTCACGCAAAATATCTCTCATCTCAGTTTTGATTAGTCTACATTAGTCTATGTTCTGTACTCAGATATTTCACATTCAGATATGCTTGTTTTTGCACGGCTAAGTCATACGTTCAAATGACTGTGTCTCAAGAAGTTTCGTCTCCCATTTAAGGCCTGCCATATTACTGACATCTCTCCCTGTTGGAGATAAGAAAATTACCTATCGGCTTTTATTGTCACCTCCACTGGCAGTCCTCTCAGTCACACCATGTTGATTTCTCTTCTTTTCCACCATGTTCTTATCAGACAGCACGACAGGTCCAAGCAGCCCTGCTTAAAAGAGCATTTCACACTTACTGCTTTCTGATATCTACTTATTTTGGCTCCTTCACTTCATTCCCTTGCCTTTCGCCTCTCATTCATTTTCTTTAACCATGCTCATGCCACCATCTTTTTTCTCTCCGTATTTTCTTTTGCCAACACGACCTAGGAAGCAATTTACTTGTCAAGCAGAGAGCAGTGTGTGTCTCCCTCTACTCTGATTTAACGGTGTGTGTGTGTGTGTTTGTGTGTGTGTGTGTGTGTGTGTGTGTGTGTGTGTGTGCGCGCAGGTGAGAGATCACTACCTTGCCAGAAATGCAGAAATGCTTTCAATTACACCTTTGGAGCGGGATCTCTGACTGGCACAGTTAGAGCTATATTAGGATTGAATTCAGCTCATGGTGAATTGATCAGAGTGTAATAACAAAGGGCTTTTCTCATATTCTGCTCTAGTTATAGCTGAAAAGACACAAGGTGGTACCCACTAGAATTTTAAGCGGAGAATGACGTACAAGTGTATTAAAGATTTGAAAATAGATGTGCCTGTCATGTAAGGCACTGGATGCCTCAAGCAAGGTGTTCAGATTCAGTGACAATTCACCTAAACCAGAGACAGATGTCAGATCTAAGTCATGAATTGTACTTTTTGCAAATGTGTCAGCATAGACCAGAAAATGTCACAAATATCTAGATGCGGGAAAGTCGAATTCCTCCAGGGCTGTGTGTTTTCCCTCCATTGTGTCTCAATGAGAGAGAATTATCAAGGCATTGGTTTGATTTTCTCTCTTTGTGTACTTGGCGACTGACATCTCTTTTAATTTCCTTGGCTTAAAGTAAATAAAGCCAGTTCCCAAAAGCAATGACTCCCTGTTCCCTGTTTAAAAGGCGATTTCTTCCTCTGGGTGTTCCGAGGTTCTTTCTCAGGTTCATGAGTAATGAATCAGAATCGTTGTACACTGTCTCCCTGTGGCAAAAATTTTGATAATGGGAGAATATCAGCCCAGTATGCTTGGAGATACACTTCTATGTTGCACGTCATAATTTACACCCAGTGCCAGCATTCAATGCCAAAACAGGAAGTAGTACATACGCAAGTAAGACCTTTTCCCTAACCTTAAGCATCAGCGCAGGAAGTGGTGGGGCTTGCAGCTTGTGTTGACTCACAAGAGCCAACTTTATCAGACTCTACTGATTCAGTGCATGATTCAACCAATCCCTGCTGCTTCTAAACTCACGGCGGGAACGTTAGTAATTGAAATCTGCTGTTTTTGCAGAAAATAACATGAGCTTTGTGAAATTTTTTAAAGAACCAAAATTGATGTCAGTGTGACTAAAATTTGGAGATTGTCAGCTACTTTTGCTTTGAATGAAACCTGGTACAACATTAAAAAGGCTCAGTATTTTTCCTGCTATTTAACTTTTACCTTCTGAAATAACATTTTTTAGACGGCTCTGATGGAGCTGCCAAACAACAACAACTGTGTGTGTGTGACCTTTTGGATGTGTAGAAGAACACATAAACATTAATTAACATTAGATCCTGACTGATCCTTTTAGCGTGTCAGGAGATAAAACATTTTTTTTTTTTTAAATCAATAATAAAGTTAAGCTGCTGTGCCTTGTGTGTAAATGCGCACAATGAGACACACTTATTGTTTCTGCTCCTGGAGGATTGCTGCAGGTAAGGGAATTAATATTTTCCTCATCAATTATGTATTATGGTACCCACCCGCATCCCGCCCGCTATTAATCAAAATGATAATTTTCATGACCCGACCCGCCCGATCCATGGACTGTGATCCATGCATCAGTATTACACACACACGGGGCCGCAGCACTGTTTGTTAAATATCGTGGATTTGTTCATATGCAGTGAGTTGTTGATTGGGACAGAGGATCGGGAGACAGCTGAGGCAGAGGGTCCACTGAGCTAAAGACCACATACCTATCCCTCAGTAAAGATGAGTGATGCTGTTTAAATACTAAAAACACTATGTGCTGGATTTTAAAGGGAATGGGAAATGGCACTATGACTGGTTAAATTCATGTTATGCCCAAAACACACAAGCTAAATACAATTTCTTTGCACCTTGTGCCACAGTAAAGGATACTGTGATTATGGGCTGTTTAAAAAGGGAGTTGGACACGTTCTAAATTAACTTGCGTCATACACTTACATACATACGCTACAGATCGTTTAAATATAGGTCTCAAAATGTCTTTCTAAATAGTGTTAATTTGACCAGATTCAACCCTGAAATATGCTGTGATTTTTTTTAACCTTCTATCCAGTGTCACAGATATGCTTAGACTTTGGTTGCATGTTGGCATCTTTGATCTTTACTGTATATGACCGGGCATAAAGAGACATAAAGGTAAAGTGGCTGCTGTTCATTTCTACACAGCAGTTCATTCATTTCATCTTTGCTCTTTGGCTCCACTTTATGGGGCATTCTTGACTCGTGTCACCTGTTAGGCTAAGCATGCCATATGTGCATTATATTAAACCACATCTATGAGGCTTCTATTTAAAGATAACAAAGTCGCTCTGTACTTACAATAATTTACAATTTCGTGAAGTATCACTCATTTCCCATAATGCTCTGCTGGCCTCAGTGCAACAGATATTTCTCATATTATGGGTTGGTTTATGTGTGTCTCATAATAGAGAATTTTGTGATGTTTTTTCCATTGTTCAACCTGCCCTTTAATGTTTAGACCAGTCAACTCCACACAATACTGCATGTATATACCAACAATGAAACTTAAATTTTTGAAAATTGAATTCACTCATCTTTCTTGGTAGAAGCAACTTAAAACAAACTTCTTTCCACTGATCATCCAGTTTTATTTTATGCCATGCTCACAGATGAATTCCTTATATAAAATATTCAGTTTTCCAGGTGTTGTTATTAACTAAAGTGGAAACACAGCTGCACACTCATGGATAAACTCTTCCTCCTCCTTCATATTGTGAGCCATATCAGACTGGAGAGTCGGGCTCTGTGCTGTACTGCGGGTTCTACAACTTCCCTTTACATTCAGTATTCAGCTTGCACACCACCCTGAGGGTTATTAAATATGTGGTTAATATAGCACCATGAGAGTATTGAATTACACAAGAGCCATGCTGACCTTTTTAAATTACAGAACCAATTGTGCAAGACGGCAGAGAAAGTTTATAACAGGTACTGCCAAGTTGGAGCCTGGAGGAGAATGGATTGGCTGCGGCTGTCCTGCTGGCACTCTCCTTATTAGTGTTCTGCATTATAAGCACGCTATTTGACACACTTCTCTCCCCTTCTCTTACTTTGGGACCCACTTCACAGCATATTCTTTGTCCCTCTCTCTCTCTAACTTGTATACAAGCGCACCCATTAGAGAATACTTGCAGACGAGCTAAAACACACACATGCCCAAACAACAACTAATTTGACATTTCATTTAACCGTTGATGAGACATGTTTCACTCTTGACACACACTCCATAAATCTTGATCACTGGCCTTTTTCTCAAATGCATCCTAGTCAGCATATTGGCTTTGCTGATATCTGAAGGTCATTTCTGATGTCTGATCTAATTCAAAGCTAAAGTCAGAAAAATGAAGCAGTCTACTGTGGCATCAGTCGCCTGACTCAATGGAGTCGCAACCATTTTTCAGGGATGACTGTACTCATCTTCAGTCCCCATCGAGAGAATTTGAAACCTGACTGGCAACGATACAACAATCTTTGCTTGGCAAAGGGCAGTTAAAAGCTTTTTACCCATGGAAAAGTCAAAATAAAATATCCAGACATTAAAAACAAGGATTTTTCTCTTCTTGCCAACTTTTAAGAGTAATTCCTGATTGCTTTATACAGCACTTTGGAAAATGCCCTGCAGCTAATTGTATTTAGGTGAAAAATCCTCATTTCACCACTACTTTATTTTTCTTTCTCAAGGGAAGTTGTGCCATTACTGAATCAGGAAACGGATTGAAGGCTTGGCATTTCATATAATGAAATTCTTGTGACAGACTGTTTTTCGGAGAACGATACAATATAGTGACACCATTCATTCCATTAAGACATATTAAAAAGCTTTTTCAAAAAAGCAGAGACTTGGCCCTTTCTCTGAACCCGAACGGTACTGTTTTCTCACAGCACACCCATCTTAGCCTTGTCATTTGAAATTGCGCATGTGTGTATGATGATCATACACACATGCGCAATTTCAAATTTCAAAATAATGCATGGAGTGACAGCTGGGAACATACTATGATCCCAGCTGTCACTCCATGCATTATTTTTCTTATGCCTTTCTTTTCCTATACTATAACTGTTTCTTCTATTGTGCGTTCAAGATGTTGTTTGATGTGTGTGGTTCAATCTCTTTCAACACCATTAAGTACGATATATGGTAGTACTGTGTGTTTAATGCAATCAATACAAGTCGTGTGGGTGCAATTGTTTGGACTGGAACTAAACTTAACATTGGGGTCTGTGCGAACAAGGCTCAAATCAAATGTCAGGAACTCTCTTGTGCTTCTCAGTGACTGAATGCGGACCATGTCTGCACTGTAAACTGGAATGCACACTCGAGAGCTGATGCAGGACCAATCACCCTGATCTGAGGGCCTTATTTTCTGGTCCCACTGAAGTTGTTTTGATCTGATCTGAAGTCTGATCACAGTCTTTGGCTAAGCGAAAGTGAATCATGAAACATATCCTGTCAGGTTAGGCCACACACTGACCATGAACAGCTTGCTTTGAGCAGCGACTCAGCTGTTAACAATACACAATGAATAGGGGCGGATTTTTTCTCCAGTCAGTTCGCATGCAGTGGGCCAGCACCTTAGAGGGAACACAAAGGGCAATACTTTATTTTAGGTTGTTGTTGGTATTGGGGGGAGGGGGGGTGCTTCTCTTTCAATATTTTATAGTGTATTTTTTTTGTCTTTTACTCTGGTAGCTTGTAACACTGTCTATTTGCCCGTTGTCTACTCCGATGCACTTGTATTTATCCCTCTTGAAAAAGACACCTGCTAAATGCCATTCTGTCTGTTCACTCAGCCAGTCAGCGGTTACATTTGACTGACAGAAACAACTCAGCATGCACGCCTGACAGCCCACCTCCAGGATATCCTGGTTGGCCACTTCAAATCTATGATTTTGAAAATAGGCAAAACTCATGTTTTCATTGTACGTGGGTTAAGGTCAGATTCATATTAATGCTAATAAAATGTGGTAATATCAGTTTGTATGTAATGCTTTTTTTTGTATTTTGAAATTAAAAATTAAAATCTTTATGTTTGTCTGACTGTTTCTAATATAGAAAGGGAACATTTCCTGACATACACCTGATCTTTTAAAAGCAGTTTTGACTATGCACTGTTTTAGGCTGCCTTATGGATTTTTTACCTACTTTAAATCTGCTTATCTTGTGAGCCAATTATATCTGCATTAGGCTATTACTTGTTTTATTGAACATTATTTCAAATATAATCAACATTATTTTGTTTTTACTGTTCTGATCTGTTTACATTTTTTTGCATTTCTCTTTTAGAGATAGGCTGCAGTGATTTCATTCTGAAATAGCAATCTGTCTTCCGTTTTTGTTTTTGCAAAGCAACTTTTCTCACAGATAACGGTATTGTTTGAAGCGTCTGACAATATTCCTGTGTCCTGGGGCACAGAGCCCAGTGTTTATCTTCTCCCTGCCTCTCACTCCATCCAGCCACCATTTAATTACAGAGCAGGGCACAATTCAGTGTTTCCTCATCATACTCCCTCTGCCCTCAGGCCATCATTTAATGATGAAACATCTGCTCCAGGAGGTTTGGACATTTGTTTTATTATTATTATCATTCTCCATCTTATTTTTTGGGGCTTTTGTCTTTTTTGCCATGGAGGTGTGTGTTAGTGTGAGTAAGGGGGTATCTTTGTACACGCCAGCTTTTTTATTTTTAGATTTTTTTTTTCTTTCAAATTTTGCTCTCAAGCTTGAAATTTGACGTCCTGAGCTTGAGTGTGCTATTTCTTTATTCCGCACCTATGGCTACAGCTTTACATGAATCCACTGTCACTTCACCTTGAACCTCAGCTCACTACAGAATCTATAACAAAGTTAGTCTGAGGGGAAGGCAAGATTCAGGGCAGGTTGCACTTCCTGGAAGGGACCAAAAGACAAAAAAAAACTCTACTCCTAAAAAGAAAAGGTGGGGGAAAAAAGGAGTGAGGTGAATTCTAGTTGGACTCAAAACTAACTTTCACAATAGCAGATGTTTTCAGCCGATAAAGTGTGTGCAAGTCATTTCCAGCAGTTTAAGCAAGATCAGCAGAAATCTCATGACTAATGACTAATTTAGTAGTCATTACCTACACATGCATCAAGCCTCTTAGGCATTCTAAGTAAAAGTTCTGAAACCTCCTGTTTGAGGCATGTCTTAATACAATTCAGAAAATCATTCAAGCTGCAATGTTTAGTTTCTCTGTTGAATATTCGTAAGATATAAAACAGTGGGTGGTTTTGATCAGGATTTTATTGATAAAAATATGTTTGGACGCCAACAAAGAATAAACATAATGAAATTGCTTCCCGTCCTCTATCGTTACTTTTAAATCAAATTCAAGGCAATACGGGAACAGATAACACAATAACAGAATCGCTGCCCATTTTTCCGCACGCAGCTCCTTTATACATCTTCCCTCCCTGTACTTCGTGTGTGTGTGTGTGTGTGTACACACTTGTATGCATGTGTGATACGATGTGCTGTGCATGCAGCAGAGCTTATTGATTTCCATAGAGACATGACACAGGCACCTCTGCATCTTTTCACCCCGTTCCTCAATCTACCCCACACCCACCCAAACACACACACACACACATTCACACACACTTCCTGCCACCACTCCCCATCCTATGAGCCACAACATCCCTCTCAGTGGGTTTTGTGCTGTGGGGGTGCAGGAGAGTGTCATCTCACAAATGAATTTCTCCTCACATCTCGCTCTCCATTAAAGAACCTGTTTGTGCTCCAACAGCAGCACGCAGAACTCCCCTGCAGCTGTTTGTGCTCTCAGACACAAGTACGTGTTATCTGTGTTATGTTGTTACCTGTGTTGTCTCTCTGGCTGCCTACATCACTTGCAATTTCATTTGATTTTATTGGTATAGCGCTAATTCATAGCAGAAGTTATCTCAGGGCACTTTTCATATAGAACATGTGACCATACTACTCTTTGTAATATTGTTAACAGAGACCCAATTCCCACCATGAGCAAGCATTTAGCGACAGTAGCGAGGAAAAATGGGCTTTTAACAGGCATAAGCCTCGAGCACAACCAGACTCTGGGTCGACGGCCATCTGCCTCGACTGGTTGGGTTAATAGAGAGAGAAGGGAGGACAAGAACATACAGGCAGAAAGGCTTTAGGAAGGCAGGTGGCATATTTTAAAGAGTTATAAAGTCCACATAGGGAGCATTTTTTAGTGGTTGAATGGGTCAAACACATGGCTTTGAGAGACCTGGTTTGAGTCCTTTGTGAAACGTTTTTTCTATTACTTTTAGACTTTGGTGACTTCTTATTTTATTTTCAGTTTTTTGTCACACTTTGGTTAGATCTAGGCAACTTGATTAGGTTTATAAAAAAGATTATGCTCTAGGTTAATAGGGTCTAAGAAACAGATTGATTATGAAGAAATTGTTGAAGGAATAAAATATAAACAACAATAGGAAATAGCAACCACAATTCCACTGTAAAAACAAACAAACAACTATAACAATGCATTTGCATAAGATAATGAAATACAAAAAATATAATTATGACAGTACAAAATCTAGGTGATCCATCTCATACTACAGGACAAATATAAAGAAGATGCATCCAATAGAATCCCGTAAATAAATCTCAAACTGTTATAATAATATAAAGCATGGATAATACATTAAATTATATTACAAAAGATACAATTCTATAAGGTATCATATCAGAGTACAAACATTTTGTCATCATAAAATACTTATAAAACTAGTCAAAAATATAATAAATATATATTAGGAAAATTATGGTACATTACAAAAGAATCAAAGGTAAAAAGTATTCCCAGAATAGATATTAAATGTAGGCTACCTTATTAAAAAGGAAGGGAGGGATAAGGGTTTGTGCCAGGAGGGGTTTATTCCCTCACATTTACCTACAAACAACATCACCTGTAAGCACAGAGAGATGTGGGTTACACATACAGTATAAGCATATGTTACAAAAATAGATGTAGGTTCGTATGTCGCCGTCATCCCATGCCCTCCAAGGAGTTGAGAGTATGTATCCAAAATTCTTCCCTTTTCAATAACCAATTTATGATATCATCACTCCTTGGGTTGAGTTGAGTGACTTTCTCAGTACTTATGAATGTAAGGGAGTGAGCAGAACTATGGTTTCTTTCCTTGTAGTTTCTCGCAATAGTGTAATCATAGCTGCTTTATGTTTAGCTATTCTTGACTTCAGATTATGCTTTGTTTGACCTAAACCACAGGGACACTGCAGCATATAGATTACACGTGTAGACAATATGAACTCTCGAAGAAATTGTTGAGGTTAGTTGGTGAAGGTTGATGGGAGAAAAGCAGTCTAAATAAATAAATTGAATTTTTAAACTTTCTAGTCTTGTGCTATTTGCAATTAGCCGGCAGCATTATTAACAATTTGGGACAGACTCAGCAGGTCAGCAGTCCTCTGTTATATTGAGACATGGTTCTGAATTACTTCCTTAAATTTAGCTACAGCATATAGCGTTGTAGGAATTTTTGCCTAATGGCATGTAGTCATTAAAAGGAATTCATTATTAAACTAGAATGGCACTCAGTAGAGCGTATACCTCTGCCAAGGCCCAACAGCCCTCTTATTTAAGCCTTAGCACCAACT
>JBBPCS010000023.1:6736628-6754804 GCA_037974645.1 Hollardia meadi
GGGGGGGGGGCGTGTATTACTTAGGTTGTGGGGACAAAAATCTGTTTACATAGTCATAGTCACCCTTCTTATAGGAACAAAACGCACGTCCCCATAAAGTAAATCATTAATTTTTAGGGTGGTTGTGGTGGTTATGGTTACGTGGTTATGGTGTGTGTGTGTGTGTGTGTGTGTGTGTGTGTGTGTGTGTGTGTGTGTGTGCCTGATCAAGCGAATCAGAGAGCAGGGAAAAGTAGCATCATTGTAGTTCATCATTAATGTGCCACAGCCTTGAAATGAGGTCTGAATTATCTGCTCCACTAAACCCTCTAAACTCATTTGCTATAGTCTTAAGCCTCCAGTGTCTATTATACATGACTTTTTCCGTTTTTTTTGTATCTTTTGTCTTTTTGTAATTGGGACAGTTAAAAGGGCCTGATGACTGCTGCAGTACTTCCAAGAAGCAGGTTGTGTGGTGAGAAGTCAGTGAAGGTCACTTAGTGGGCTGTGGTGGTTTCGGTGTGGATGCTGACAAGTTGACTAAGAGTCTTGACTATGAGCTGCACACGCCGGATCAGACTGATACATATGAAAAATTTAGAAGTTGCAGCACTTACTATACTTACTTACTTCTTACTAATACTTGAGAGACCCAATTTTTCTCACGTAAGAGAAGTCTCTCATGCTGTCTTTTCGTTCCCATTTCTTCAATGTGTCTCTCTCTGGGCAGAAAACAAGTAACCCGGTATCAAAGAGATGGACATCTGGGCTTTTGTCAGCCTTGAGGATGCTTGCCTCAGCTCAACCGGGAGGTCAGAGGAAGTTTAGAGTCCTCGCAGGCTTTGGACTTATTTGACATCAGTGTTGTTACGCAGAGCTGAGAAGCAAAGTTTCAAGGGAATAACAATAATACATGTTATGTAATGTAAAGGTGTGGAAACAAGATATCCATGGAAATGCTTCAGAAAAGCCCTTCTTTCAATTTAACACACTCACCGGGGATAAAACTGACCTTACAGTGGCTGTGACATTGACGGTGCGAGCTGCTAACTCACGGAACGTCTCTGCAATCGTTCAGTTTTAAGCAGAGCTGCAGTCAAGTGACTATGCAATATTTAGCAACCTTCAAACCAGTCAGCACAGGAGCATTCGCCCTGAAACTGTCTCTCTGTTTTTCTTTTTGGAAACCAACCATCATTGACTGATAGTTGCTTACAACAAGTCCAAATGAACTGGCACATATTTCTTCCTTGACATTTGCGCTTCTATTCAGCCACAATCGATCAAAGATGCGTTCAGAAATGGGTCACATTCCGACTTTGAAGACGGCCGGACTGACGTATGTATTTACTGTGGGTTTTGTAAACAACACAACAGTGTTCGGGAAGTGATACAAGACTAAACCACAGCGTAACTGTCAACAACACAATCCTGTGTGTATCTATTCACTCACAAACTGGCATGTCGATCAAAGCGTTTATTCGTTTGTCATCGCATTGATGTTTCCTCCAGCTGGAGCAATAAACTGTGACTGTTTGGGAGATCAGAGGGTTTTGTGGAAAATATCTGCAAAATCGGCTGATGTTTGCAAAAATATGCTTTTGACTGCAGTCCACCCCTCAGGAACTACTATAGTATAATTTATCACTCTCACGGCTAGAATCTTAAATAGCTGCTAAAAACATTTAGCTGTGTGTAAAGTTAAACTGGGGCTGGGACATAATCAATTCTCTCCCTCTCTTGCTCTTTATTCCACTCATTCTTTTACTAACGCATACACAAACTTTTGAAAATAATCATTATCCTGTATGTAAATCACTCTTACCACATTGTAATCAGTCATTATGTTTTAACTGGTTAATAAATAGTTTATTCTACCTTTACAGAAAGAGTTAAGCAATCATGATGAAGACATGAAAAGAACTTTTTCTATTAGCAGGTTGCTAGTATGACTTGGCAGTGTGATCTAAAATATATAATGATACACTTCATGTATATAATTTTTCCCTGTTAAGTCATTTATAATATGGTACAATACTCTGGCACAGTAATCATTGCATGCCTGCAGTTAAAGTTATCGATTAGCTGTTAATACTTTACAGTGGCTGCAGAGGTAGTGTTTCAGACATGATGAACGTTAACAGCTAATTGGTCCGGAGAGCTGATGCCAAGTTTGTGTGTGTGCATGCATGTGTGAGAATTTGCTCCATATTCTCACAACAGTTGCAGCACAATTTATTTAATTTTTTTTTGATACTGCAAATCCAGTATTTTTCTTGACTTTTTCTTGGAAAATATTAAGCTGCAGCCGGCAAATGGTTAGCTTAGCTTAGCATAAAGACTGGAAACGGAGGGAAATGGCTAGCCTTGTTCTCTCCAAAGGTAAGAAAGCCTGCATACTAGCTCCTCTAAAGCTCACAACCCTATAACCCTAACCCAATAGTGAAAATAATAAGTTCTTGCCCAGTAGCTGAGGTCTTCCAGGGGTCTTGTCCTCTGTGAACGAAGACTCCAGCTGCTAATATTGAGAAGAGTGGTATTAATCCTCTCATCTAGCTCTGTGCAAGAAAGTTAATAAGTGTATTCTCCAAAACGTCAAAATATCCCTTGTCTCTCTGGATACCGTGTCTTTACAAAGATGCAGTTGTTTTAAGAGTTATCGACAAAAAAAAACGTCACTCCACTTTGACTTTGTCCTTTTCTTTTTCTGTGCAGCAGACTGCACTGACTGTGTGTATATATTATCTCAAGGCCTGATTAAAACTTCATTAGTCATGCAGAAAACAAAGGAAAGTGTAATCAAAATGGAAATTAGTCTAATGGAAACAGATGAAGCGGACAGTCTAGCTTATACTGAAAAAGACTGTTTCTGTACCCTTTGTCTATTTTTGTCTGCCTTTATTAATGATTAATGATTAATGATGAATCCAGGTCTAAAATGATGAAGATGCATTGGGTTCTAAATTCAGCAGCAGGGACCTCATTCAACTGTTCAACTTGCAGAATGAGGGCTACAAATGAAAGAAATGAAATCTTGATTCCAAAATCATTTCACCACAATCAGCAATCTTGTTGGCTTTTCATATTTTTCTCTCTGTCATCAGATAAAAAGTAAACAGATGTTAGGGGAAAAATCCCAACAAACCAATTTAATCACTGAAATTGCTTGAAGTCATGTGACAGAAAACCACCGCCTCTTTGTTCAGGCTGTGTGTAGGAACTTGTCCCACAGCAAACGATCAGTCAGTCCTGTTAACAAGCCCCAGACTCCCCACATTTATCACTTTAAGCCCATCCATCATTTCTACAGGCTGCCAGAACCGGAGCGCTGCTGCCAATACATGACAAGATAACAATTAGACAACAGTTGGCCTCTCCAGCTTCTACATTCACTTCTATTAAGAGCTCCCAGCATTTGTCAAACTTAACAACCGCGAGGGGGAATAAGTTAGACATGAGGTTTATTGTCATGTCAGGTTGTACAGGAGCTCAGCTGCTGATTGGGTCCACATAGACAAAGCGAACAACTTCTCAGATCAAATGTAGCTCGAGTTGACCTCCTAATTTATGACTACAGTATAGAAACTGAGCCAGAAGCCTGCATGGCACCCTGTGGATTGATCCATGAATAAAGGCCTGTGACCCAGACAAGAGAACATGCTCTCATGTTTGAGACGGGCTCGGGGCCAGGACTTATAGTCTGGGGCCCAACTGAAATGACTTTTGGTGTGTGTGTGTGTGTGTGTGTGTGTGTGTGTGTGTACCTGCATTTGTATTTTGATAAGCTGTCTGCACATGTGCCCCATTAATTAGCCAACAGGGGACCTGGGCTGTACTGAGGGCAACATTGGGGTCCTGAGTTTCTATCCTGATACCCCCGGAGCAGCTGGTTACACCACCTGTTAATGACCTTTGAAGTGGTCTCTAATTGGACCACTGACTGTAGACCACCCAGAGAATCCACATGAAAACAGAAAGAGAATAGACAATATGACTTC
This sequence comes from Hollardia meadi, assembly GCA_037974645.1. NCBI lineage: Eukaryota > Metazoa > Chordata > Actinopteri > Tetraodontiformes > Triacanthodidae > Hollardia > Hollardia meadi. The sequence continues at coordinate 6,740,606 of JBBPCS010000023.1, forward strand.
AGGGCTAAAGTAGATAGATAGATCAGATACACTTTTTCAAGAATCGTAAGATTTATATTGATTCAGTTGTATTATTAGTTTTGATGATGGATCTGCCTTTTATTGAGTGTCTTTGAGGAAAATTACCCACTTTCAACCAGATCTCACTGTCTTTATCAATGGATGTTGACAATGAAGACCATTGACAATGTAACTTGAGTTAGTAAGCTGTGCAGTGAAAAACATGTATCTCAAAATTTGGCCGTTTTGAATTTTTCAGATTAACTGAAGTGATGAATCGATTAAGTGTTTATATTATCTGAGGACATTTCCGTACTCCTTGGGCTAAATAAACATTCATTAGCTAAAAATGCATTTTTTCACAAAGCTGAAAACAAGGCGCTTTTTCTTAACTTGTGAAAATTCAGCATTTATAAACTCTTAATATTAATTCAGTGTTTTGGTGAAGCTATTATGAACCAGTCAACCAGTGAATGTGTCAAACTATTGTCTAAACACTGACAGACATCAAACCCCTTTTTGTGTTGGATTTGGTTTGTACATGGTTGTCGGTGGTAGTAGGTGTAATTTTTGCAAAAAGAAATATAAAAGAATCCTTGTTTTTTTAACAAGTTTATAGTTTGATACTTGTTCCAGTTGTTTTTTAGTTTTTCTATTTTGTATGGATTGAAAACACTTTATATATATTAATACTTTATATCATATATCTGACTGGTGTCGTGCTGTAAGTGTCAGACAGTTCATCAGACTATGCTTGACGTCTGTGCTTCTTCATGTCCAGCATGTTCATATCTCATGTGTTTTATGTATCAATTCATTTATTTATGTGCATGACTGAGTAACCTACATGGCTGTTTTGGGGGTTTCAGAGGCCCTGCTCTCCTGCAGTATCGTCAGTTAGACGCTGCTGTTTGGATAAACAGGCAGATAAGTGCCAGATAAGAGGTTTGGCCCAGCATGAGGCCCTTTAATTGTCACATTAATTGTAACACCAGGAGCAGTGGGGGGGGGGCACGATGACTGTATTTTGAATGTCTTTTTTTTAAAACTTGTATTAATGGGTGCAAAACTGTTGTAAAGTGGGATTGTAGGTCATCACTGTGTTTTAAAAAATCTGCATCTAGATTTTTGAAATGACGGGTCACCCTCTTCTTCACACACTGGTGATCTGAAGTACTCTCCAGTGAACGATTTTGTTTGCCCGTCTGCTATTTAACAGAAGTAATGCCAGATCTCATTGTGGAAACAGATACTTCTGACAGACTGCCACTCAGTTAGCTAAAGGGGTTGGATGCTCTTTGATTAAGATTCCTCCTACCCCTCACCCCAATCGTCCGGCCCAAATTAACCCCTTGTCAGTGGGCCACAAAGGGAATGGGCATGGCTGAGTCTGATTTATTTCACACAGAGCCATCATGAGGGCACAGTTGGTCTCCCGTGTCCCCCTTGAGCCATATACACCCAGACCCTCTTGGCCTCTCTATTACTCGCCTCCCCCCACTGTCCCGCCCTCACACCTCCTGTCGCACACACACAACCTGTCACTCTGAAGAAGACACAGGCACAAAGACAGGCCCGAATCAAAAGGAGCTGATTAGCAATTAATGGTGCATCATTGTATTTGCATCAGGAGTGTGTGCACGGTGTGTGTGTGCATGCAGAGCGGCATTGTCAATCATGCAGAGTGTGCCCTGGCCCTCCCTCCTCTGTCCTGCCCATGTGTTCCCTTAGGGGTGCAGCCACTTATGGCTATTAATACGAGAGAGGTGTTTTGCACCCACACTTTTACACTCAAGCCCAACACAGGACAACAGAGCAACCTCCTGGTGAGCCCAGAGAAACAACCTAAAGGCTGCATCAACACATCATTCTGATGGATCTCTATGAAGCGAATGATTGACGCCTCTCTGAAATCATTTCAAATCATCATCATCACCCAGATACACAACTGTTGGGATTGTGGATGTTTGCTTGTTTCCTGCAATGTGGGTGTTTGGATTCTGCGGTCCGAGACAGAGTTTACAAGGATGCAGCCGAGCACTTCTTTGTGTGTTCACTCTCTGTTTCTGTCAAGGATGCAGAGGGCTGCAGGTTTGGACCGGGGGTGGGGAAAGTGGGCAGAATGCATCCGAGTTCTCAGTCCCTGTGGTGTTATTGTTGACAGAGACGGGAGTCGCTCAGAACGGGGCCAACGAAGGGGCAACACCAGCTCCCACCACCGAACATGAGGATGACAACTCTTTGGGCTACACAGGTACTGCTGCTGCTTTCTCATGATTCTTAATGTGTCTTTGCATACCTACATTAGCCATTAGCCAAGTTGGTCCTCAATGGTGAAATAACTGGGTACTCTTCATGGGAAACTTTATTTCAAATATAATTAGAGAGCATGTATTGTGCATCATACCAAATATACAAACCTGTAATCCCTGTCAAAAAGGTTACAAAATGCATTTAGGGGAGCCAATTATTTACATTTTGTCAAACTGAAATTCCCCCACTAATGGAACAGTCTGAATAAATTAGCTTTCCACATGTGTCCATACTAAAATTTATATTCAAACTTCATGTTGCAACTGCTGCTCCAGACCACAGAGCTCTGTAGGGAAATGAAGATCAGTAAGTGGGGTCCTCACCTGATGACTGACTCACACAAACAAGCACACACAAAGGATTCAAGTCTGGAGAAAATTAGTGATTAAGACGTGTTTTGTAGGGGCACTGAGGGTAAAAAGTGTTCTCAGCATGTCGGCCGGTGAGAAGGCCTCCCGAGATGATTTGACTGGACCTCACGCGGCTTCAGATAAAGGGAAGTGCCAAAACTGTACTGAAGTTCATCAGTGTGTGCAGTAGCTTGGCAGCTCTAGATTTTATTTAGCTTGACTAGTAACTGACAAAACAATACAACTACAACTCAGTGTCATGCTGCGCCTTTTATCATTGATGCCAAGACATTTCAGCTCAAGCAACTATTACTACAGACATTTTCAATTTAAACTCAGAGTTAAAATATGTGTTCCCAGTTTTCAACAGACTTGGCATCCTTTGAATGAGGGTTTAAAGAGGAAAATCATGTCATATCTGCCTCGCTGCATTTGGGTTCATCTTTAGAGTGATAAATCTGTCCAGTGGACAGTGCCAGGAGTTCATCTTTAATCTTGCCATTTAACCCCATCTGTGCATTAAAAATGAAGGAAATTGATCTGGCCCAGTCAGTGAATTGGAAACAAGACTAATGTGCCCTAATACCTCAGTTTGCCTGCTGATAGAACAAAATGGGACGCTGCCAAAGACACCATTTTCAGGGAGCATGACTGGATGGAAGGTGAGGGTATAATCTTGATGGCTTCAAGTCTAAGCTCAGGTGAAAATGGAGTGCATCTTCAAGCAGTACGGTGAAGAATCTTTAGGGTGCCTGTTTGTGTTTGTGTCTTTGTCATGTGATCTAAGTGAACAGAAAGTGGTTCATTGAATTATGATTAAGTTTTCACTTTTAATCTGATCTCACTCCTACACATGAGAAAGAAGACAGGCATGTCTTGACCTGTTTTTGCGCTTTCTTAAACCTGGAGTGCGGAACTTTTTTCATATAAACAAATGTCCGTTACCTTCAAGCCCTTAATGCCAAAGGAGTTCACATTAAGAAAGCTGGTGTCTGTGGCAACAATGCCTCGCTGGCTTAATGGTGACGGAGTAGGCTACAGCCATGGGCTACCAGCTACAGCAACTACGAAGTATGTTGGAGCCTATGCTTCATAAGCACGTCGACAATGTTTGTGTAATTACTCTCACTGCCAGAAGAGGGAGACAGAAGTTTGGCGCTGCAGGTTTAGCTCTGGAATAAAAGATAGAAATTAGTGATGTTAAGTGAAGAACTTTGCATCCGTGTGACTAATTATGCAAAATAACCCTTACCGGGCAATGACACAGTTATGGCTTGTATGGTAGTAACCTGGGATTAATAGCCTACTGTGAATTTTATTAGGAACCACATGCTGAACTGAAGTTCGCAACACGTTAAAAGTGCTTTTTATTGGTCCCCCAAGACACTGACTCTCAGCCAGCTCTTGATTGTTTCTCGATATCAAAGAGCGCTGCACAGAACTTCACATTCATAATAAATGAATACGACCTGTGTCAAGGCTGCGGATTAGAGAGGCATGCTAATGCTCTCACATTTACACTTTGCTGGCCTCTGCTTGGCAGGCAGGGAGACAGGTCTTTGGTTCCTCTGCCTCAACATGAAAGGCTTAGCGTGACTTTAGGGAGCACATCAGCACTCATATCCTCCCTCTCCGCTGACAGCTACCTCTCTGTTTATCACTGATCACAAAGGACGGCAACTTCAGAGAGCTGCTCTATTTGTCAGGTTATGGAAGTAAAGATGGGGAGAAAGTGGGGGAATTAAAGGTTTGCCATGCTGTCAGAATAAGGAGGCACAGATAACTGTAATACTGTGTTTTATTCTCTCAAAGTGGTTGTCCCTGAATGTCTACATAAAAGCCATTCACTTTACTAATGGTTATGCAAGACAGGTCATATGAGAGCAAGTCGATTATAAGTCAATTATAATTTAGAGTCCTTTGCGTCATGGAGGTTCATATTGCAGAACAATCACAAAGATTGGGTAGATAGCATAGAAATTATCCATCAACTCACACTGCAATGCAGTTACATTTCTCAGGTGAAAATATGAACACACAGTATGACTTTCACACTTGCATCACTCACACACAACAACAGTTGAGCCTTTTGAGTGAAAAAATGCTTGTTGACATGCGTGATGCAACACTGTATCTCAAAGGTTGTTTTGATGTTCGCTTTTTTGTAATATCACAGACCCAGAAATACTACATTTTTTTCATACAGCCGTGATTGAATGTGGGATTATTCACTGAGATAACAGGACCTGCTGAGAGTACAGAGGGTAAAAGCTGGTACCTAAAACATTCGTCAGACTGTTAAAAGTAACATGGTGATTGATTTACAGCCGGATGTGTGTACGAACAGTTGGCATGCTCTTTGACTTATGTCCCCCTATCGCACCGGCTCAAGGTTAAACACAAAATTCTCTTTGTTTTGAATCCAACATTTAAGTATGCTGATGGTTATCTTAAAGAATATAAACACGCCTGAGTCGAACATGCCATCACTGAACTACGAATCCAAAGTGTTGTGTGACACAGTCATGTCAGCTGGCACTTTGTCACATGACACATTTTCACTAAAGTTTACATTAGCCATAAGCCTTATTGATAATTTAGTAAGAATGTGTCATCCAATATGCCACAAATTTCAACATACAAAGCCTATTGTGAGCGTCAATAAGGGGTGTCATGAACCTACTTTTTGGAAGTTCACAGTTGTGGTTGAATGCGTCATTCTTTCTGGAGTAAAGCTTAAACTGGTAAGAAAGGAGATGGCAAGTTACCTCCAAAACTTTCATCAGAGTGGTTTAAATGCATTGATTATAAATAAACAGATGGACTTGAATGGTTAGCAGACATTGTATGCCAACACTTTTTCATGAACTAATTACATTAAATGACTACAAACCTATACTGTATTCGCTTAGTATACACATTGAATATCAGAAATTTTGATAATGGCGGCCAAAAGAAGCGAGAAGTCTTTTATAAAAGTAAAAGAAAAAAATCTGTGGTTTTTACTAATACTGTCAACTTTTCTTTTTTTTTAATTATAATTATATACACCCTCAGTATCTGACTAAGTTTAACCATAATCTGCCACATTGTCATTATTTTTTAAGAGGAATGAAACATTCTGAGAGCTTTGCCAAGTTACTCATTGCACATCAAACAGTACTCCTGTTCACATGCACATGAGCTGAGCCAAGGACAGGTTCCTGCAAGTTTTTGCTCACATTCACAATGAAAAGTAAATAATTCTTCAGTCATTGCACTGTTAGTCAATACATGACAAATACTGGCTTCTTGTTCACATAAGAGCACAGCCAAGATTGTTTGATTCAATTCAGGTGACGCTGTTTGCTAACCGCATTTACTGGAGCTCTTGTGTGAGCATCAGTATAGAACAGAGATGATGTTTACAGATATCCTCATTTTATCAAGGTTTAGTGGGTGGAGACCAGGTGCCTGTTTTCCCCTTATTGATGTGGAGGTGGAGTGGTCTGTGTCTGGATACATGGCACTGACAGCTTTACCATGAGCGAGATGGAGAGCTCTACACTCTAGTAGTCCTTTCCTCTCATTACTTGCGCCGGCCTTGAGTCCCCACCCTTGAAACCAATTTCCTTGACAGTGTCACCCCCATATATATTACCCAAGAGTCTCCACAGCATCAGCATGTCACGTCCCCATGACACTCACTTATGTTCATCAGTCTTAGTGCCATGGTAGTCATGATACAGGAAGAGCTCAGCTAGCTGCGCTCTCTCACATATTATTCCCACTACAGCAGCAGCACTCGTTCCCTACCAGTGAAACAATAGAGAAAGATCCATGGCCATGCTTGGAGGAGCAATTCACTTGAGATATAATTAGTTATAACCATGCACTAATGTCCTACATGCAGCCTCCACAGCCTCTGTGCTGCTCAGGCCAGTAAAGGTTTTTTTTTTTGTTCCCCATCCAATCTCTTTTCATCTCCCTCATCCGCACGGCTTAGCGCAGCAATGTCCCAAGGAAATGGATCTATTAGCCATCTTCTTCGGATAGAAAGAGGAGTAATGTGGTCAAGTGGCACTGGAGTGGGGGTAAGATTTGAGATGGGAGTTAGTGCGAGTGCGCAGAGGTCAAGAGCACAAAGACTCTGAGGTGAGAATTAAATTAGAATATTCAGATTCACGTTCTAGCGTCCTCATGGTAGTTGAGAAGAAGATTAGATAGGGTTTTGCTAAGTGCTAATAATCAGCTGCTCCTGCCCCGTCAAACACACTTAATGTCTCAGTGAAAGGATAATAAGTGTGTTCTTAGGGTTTAAATGGGTCAAATTCTTCGCCGTCTCAAAGGGGAGGAGGAAATGCTTTGGATCCTCTGACTTCACAGGGGTTGGTGGTTCAAAAAGCTGCTATAACATTGACTTTGCCAAGTCCAAACATTGGATAATACAATCAGGACCCTACAGAATATTGGTGGTAACATATTTGCAGTTACGTAGATCGAGTCTGTTTAAAAATGATCTGCTCGGATTATAAAGCACTTTGTTATTGTACCCACCATGAACTGCTCAAGAGTATGTTGGTCATGGTATTTTGAGGCAACTTTAGTCACACTCAGTGAGGCTTCACCTGACGTACACTGTGAACAACATCATTTTATCCATTCGGACCAATAAAATTTAGAAAGTCCAGAACAGCTCTATCAGTAAATTATTTTAGGTCCTTCGTGTGTGCCAGGAAGTCACAAATTCTGCAGACCCAGTGCGCATGCTCTCTGGACTCAAAAACACAGAAGTTGGCACCTGCACCACTCTGTAACATACAGCGGTGAGGACAACACCAGCTTAGACTTGCATTATTAACGTAAGCTGTATATAGCTGTAGGTGCACATCTGTTTGAATATACTGTATCTGCAGAGCATACACAAGGTGAGCTTCATAAAATCCAAATCACTGTCAAATTTTAGCCACAACTTCATCAGCCAGAGTTTCTTTTTTAAGAATATAGAGCCAGTTTAGTTTAGTGCATATTCTAATCACCAGTATTGGAGGAAGTATTCAGATCCTTAATTTCTGTAAAAGTACTAATACCACAATGTAAAAGTACTGTATTGAAAATGTTACTTAACTGTATAATCAGGTGAATGTCCTGTAATATAAAGTATTAAAAGAAAGAAGTACTCAATGAAGAAAAATGTACACTGTGACTGCTATACTATTATAATATAATGTATAAGTTGATGAATAAATGCATTAAAAAAAAAGATTTTACTGTTGTTGGTTTAGGTGGGGCTCATTTTGAACTATTTTGCATAGGACTGCAACTAATGATTAGTTTCATTGTGGATTAATCGGCTGCTTGTTTGGTTTATAAAAATTCTTAAAAAATAGTGAAAAATGCCAGAGCATATAGTGAAACCTTCACAATGTCCAAACCTCAAAATTATTAAAAATAATAATGATACTGATAATAAAGTAATTTAAACGATTATGACAAACATATAATTTAATATAATTTCTGCTAACATATATGCGTCGCTCATAAATCAGAGCTTTTTAAATGGCCCACCGACAGCCTGGTCGCCGCTACTGTTTTTGACCAAACACATATAAACACTGTACATAGTTTATAAGGTTATTTCCAGAGCCTGCCTTCAGATCAATTAACCGTCTTTATGAGCAAAGACAACAGCCCTGTGTACTCCATCCAACAGAAATGACTCTAATAAACTGTCTGCCATGACTGACAGCTTAATGATTTGAAAAAAAAATTGCTGGTTTTAATTAGTGGTGATATGTTTCATGCATAGTCATGCTGCACATGAAGTTCAGCCATGAGCCAATAATAGGCTTATGTCTCAGAGTCTCAGTGTGAGCTGTAGAGGGCTGTGAAGACTCGGCAGTGTGGCGGTGTCTCAGCAGGGCTGTGAATGTAAGAGTGGAGAATATCATGAGATGAGGCGGGGGCTGTAAATCTGAGCAGCACCTGCTCCCTGGACTCCGGCGCGTGTTGTGAGGTCAGCAGCGCCAGATATCCCATCGATCATATTTATTACATTCATCACAGCGCCAGTTTGTTTTGGCAGCTGATCACCCAGGGAAAGGGAAAGAAAGAATAGGCTTTTTATTTAAGGGACGGGGGAATTCTTTGTGCATGAGCAGTGTCTTTGCATTTTTTTTTCTGCTCAGGGTCTTCAGAGAGAGATCAGTCACCAAAGTTGGCTCTAAGTCCCCATCCAAACCACAACTACTGCAGATTGATATTCCAAGTACGGTCCTGGAAAGTTTCTAAGAGAAATAACTTTGAGGGAAAAAAAATATTAATGTCCCATTAATTCTCTTTTGTGGCAGGTTGGGTTTGCAATTGAGGTTTGTCTAGAATATTGAAAGAACAATTTGTGTTTCTGCTCATTTGATTGATTGCAATAATATGAGTGAAAACATAAAGTATAATAATTTGAATTAGGAATGTTTATGTAGCTCAGAAAAACTGCAAAATGACTTTTTAGCCACAGTAGCGGTGCGGCTCTATAGGGATGACAATATTGTTCTGTGTGTTGGTCAGCTGGTGTACCAGTTTGGTCCAGACTGAAATATCTTAAGTTGTTTAACATGATATTTTGTAAATACATCGCACCATTTGGGTTTAAGACCAACTAATTACATTTCCAACAGCCTCAGCTGTACTTTTTTAGTGCTAAACATCAAATCTAGCATGCTAAACCACTGAATATTGTTAACATACGTGCCAAACATCAGTATGTTAACATTGTCATAGTGAACATGTGCTAGCATACAGCTTAACGGATGTGCATGCATCTGTACATTGCTTGCACATCCGTTAAGCTGTATTTGCACTATTTATTCCATTTGCACTATAATTATTCACTGCAGTTCATATCACCAGCTCACCTGTGCCTTTTATCCTTGCAGTTTTTTTTGGCTTGTGTTTTCTTGTGTGCTTTTCTTTAACTTGCAATTAGTCGGGGACTTAGCTTTCGTACTCTTAAGTATTTTCTTTCTACACTAGCACTTCTTTATCTTTTTTCTCATCCGTTGTGTTGCTTGTGTACTTGTATGTTTACACCGGGGGTCTGAGAGAAGATTTCAGTCCCGTCTATGTCCTGTGCATATGGCAGAATTGACAATAAAGTTGACTTTGACTTGACTTTGACTGATACTGATGTTAGCAATTAGCTCAAAGCACCAAAAATATAATATAGCTCCACAGAGATGCTTAGCGTGGGCCATCTTGTTCAAGAATGTGATGTAGTCTCTAAATAAAAAATGTGTTTTTGATGAAAAGGGAATTGACTGAACGTGGACAAACAGAGCAACTGATATGAACACAAGCACAACCGAGAATATTTGTGAATATTTGATCATCTATTTTGATATTCTTCCTCCGTCATTCCTTTCTGGAGTCTGAGAACTGAACATTTTTACTTGTTCGCCCAAACAAAGATTCAAGTGAATGGTTTCACGCTGGTGACGTTTGTGTGGACGGTTGTCGGTCACTGAACACTAATAGAGTTGTTTCGTCTGTCACTGTCAGTTCCATCACACATACTGAGAAAATATTTACTGACTGAATAGAAGAACATTTACAGCTTAATCTTACGTTATAATGGACTTGCCGTGCCTGACTTACAAATAATGAAGAGACTTGACCCAAATATTACAGTTTATGTTTTTAATATTTTTGCTCTGGTCTTGGTCAGGATCTTGCCTTGCATCTCACTGCCCTGTGATTGGCTGACGTCCAGCAGTGATAAGAACAAAGGAATCTCTTGGCTCAGTTACCCTGAGGCCCACTGTCAGTTATTAAAGCTTTCCTGTCTGCAAACCAATTAAGCAAATTAAGCGTGAAACACAATGCTGCTTGTTTCTGCCTTTATGAGTTTCTATGAGGGAAGGAGTCAGACGTAGGTCACTCAACAAGCTGCATTAGATGAAAAGAGGAGCAACTCAAGGACAGTCAGAAATACTTTAATATTGTCTAATTGTGATTATATTTTCCCATTATGCCAGTCCAGTCTTGTTACTAACATAATAAACGTCACCTCTTTCCAAATGGAATATAATCTCAACAGGAGCTGGAACCCAAGCAGCTAAAAAACATTTTTTTTCTGACAAGAGAAGTGCAGAACATTCATGCTAACTTCCTGAATGTCTGTCGCTGCAAATTTCCCAACGTCTGTATGTATTTTGATGCTGCTGCCAGGAGGTTATGTGATAGCTGTGTTATTTTAATCAGCCTCCACAGGCCATGGCGAGGATGACGCTAAACAGATGCTAATGTGAGGCCCATTAAAAGACACAGTGAAAGAGGGATTCAGTGTGCGCAGGCAAGCGGAAAAGCAACAGACTGTTTATCGCCTCATCCTGCTTTGTGCTCCAACTTCTTTCTTTCTCCTCTGTGCCCCCCCACCCGCCTCACATTTCTTGCATTTCTTGCAGCAGTGTCAGGCATGGGGGTATTCCTCGAACAGAAACAGATTTGTTTAGTTCTCCATCGTCCTTTTTCACTGGACTCATGAATGTTCTCACTCCTCTATTTACGTTTTGTTACAGTCTGCTTTGCATCTTTGTATTGCCTGTCCCAGTCTCTACTCTCTGGCAAACTCTCAATATAATAGTGACAAGAGACATTTCACATTTTTACAGACTTTTTGGCTTGTTTCTGAGGTTCATCTCAGTGAGTTAGCTGTATTTACTCTGGGAGAGAACCCAAACATTCTTGGCTCTCGTGTAGAGATGAAGGGCCAGAGACAGGCAGAGGAAAATGGCCTGACAATCACTGGGGGTTTTTCTCATAGATGTTCCAGGAATATGACACTTAGTGCATCACTTTCGGTTTCTGCTGATACACGTCAAGGTCTAAATATGATCGTTTTTTGTCTGACTGGCCAGCTGTGATTTGAATTTCACTATTTTGGCCCTTAGCTATATTTAAGAAAACACTTTAGCCCATATTGATCAAACCTAAATACAGTGTATGTTATTCATACTTTTCAAGTCAACATGGATTTACTGTGATGGCAGGCTTGTGCAGTTAGTCGTGGCATGGTTTGTGGTCCCAAAGCTTCGCCACTCCCTCTGCAACCAATCAGAAATGATTTGTTGCCTCTTTTAGCAGTGACACAGTAACACCAAAATGATCTAACTTCCTCTGGAGTCCAGGTCATCTTTTCTCTCCTCCTTCACATTACATCTTGTCTCCCAAACCCCCTTTCAGTCTTCGTCTGTCCCATGTTAACCATCTGTCATGCCACCTGAAAATCATCTCGTTCTCAGGGGTGCCATGACAGAGCAGGGAGACTCTTCGCAAACGCCCACTGCATGACAAGCAGCCTCCATTTCATGTTATATATCCTGCACATTTGAGCGACCACACATATGCACCGCTGTGCGCCGGTTACTTCTTGCCGGATGTTTTGAAATGAGAGATTTCCATATGTTGCAAGAGGCTGGTTAAGTGTTGGTTTAGTTGAGTAAATGCAATTCCATATGTTTACACTCCTCTACTTCAAGCCTTCGGTCCTCCGTTAAGGTTGGAGAGGAGAAGAAGACAGAGCGTTAAAATAAAAAGCCAATGTTTTATCCAGCTTCCTCACAGCCTTGAGAGTTTGCCCTTTCTTGTCAGAGGGCACTGCACTCCTGCCTATTTTACTCAGTAATTGTAGACACTGCTACTGATTTGTGAGGAGCTGACTCATAAAACTTGAAGCTGGGCAAAGTTACCCTGCAGCTGTTTACCGATTGTATTGGGAAATGCTCAAGGATCTCGATTAAGCACCATCCTGAAACCCCTTTGTTATGTGTGTTTATCTTTACAAAGCGCCTTGGAGATGTGTTGCCCATTGCCAACTCACATATACTACAAATATGAATTGCTGTCTAATGAAAAGAAAAGAAGCAACAATGAATAAATAAAAAGGATGGCCCCTCAAGGACAAGACATTAATGATAAAAGGCTGCAGTGAATGTGAGGCAAGTGAAGTATGGTAAGCATTTCACTAAAGTGCCTGTGAAGGGAGCTCAAACAGACTGTACCTGACTGCCACATTCTGTCCAAGGTGACTCCAGCTGCAACTTTGACAAGCGTCTGTTTACTTCCTAACATATTCAGGAGCAAAGACTTTATAGCCTGGGGAGTGTGGAATTCCAAAATGCATCACTTTTTTTTCTGAGGATAGATATGTGTTCTTACTTTTCTGTCTACCGGGAAAAGGGTGTTTTGTTTTTCCTCTCAACAGGGAGTATCTTTTTGAGGGGGGAAGGTTTTGTTTTATGTCATCTTGTTTGGTGCACTGGTGAGATGGGAATGAAAGCCATTAAATAGTCTTAGTTAGGGAAATGGGAATGTGGCCTCCTTCGCCTTACCCCGCCTGTGTGTCACTCCTTCACCTCTATGCTGAGGGGCCGAGGTTTTGTGAGGAGTCCAGCACTGCTGAAAAGGGACACAGCATGTAGCCTACAGGATCCCCCGTCCTGCTGCATGCATAGAAACATCATAAGAAAAGACGGAGCGTCCACAAACTGCTTTTGAATATTAAAAGGAGAATTGTCAGAGCTAAAAAGGCCCGGGAAGATGAGAGACAGTCCCTCCATTCAGCGTATACTTAGTGAGATGGAGAGGGGAGTGAACTTCACTGTGCATATTGTATATAGAATTGCCCTCATTAAGATCCCATCGTACTCTGGGGGGAAACATTGTCACTGGATTTAGGAGACTGTCCAAGACTGCAGGGGTTTATGTATTTGAAAGATCTCAAGGGTAGCAGCACGAAGGACTTTTGTTGGGAAGTGCAGCAATGTTTGCAGTTTGTTGCTGTTTTTGAAAATGCTCAAGAGGATCCTTGAGTTTGATTTTTTTTTTATTATCACTTTTAAAGGAATATCCGTCTGCAGCCACTGAATTAGCAAGTCTGTATGATAGTTAAACGCACATCTACTAGCCCTCTGTTTTCCACATACATCGCCATGCAGATTGTGTGTTTGCTGGTGGTGCTGTTTGCCATGCTGGTCATGCTGGGAGTCCCTAAAGACCATAAGGGTCCGCACGGGGACCATCGCCTCGCCGGTTTACAGAAGTCTCCCTGGTGCAAACGGCTGCCTAAAAACTTTGGACTTCACCAAATTCACCAGACTTTGAGGCACTCGCACCACAAACCAAACAAGTGTAACTCCATCTTTCACAGTAAGTACAAAAAGTGCTAACTGTCATCCAAAAAAATAATGAATCATCAAATCTTTGACAAGTTGTTTTGGTTCTCTTGAGTGGTTGTTCAAGCGTTAAAACCTTGGAGCGCTTTGTGGTCGAGGGAAACTTTTGATCCTTTTGTACCTTGTATATTCTTGGCTTTGGTGTTAAAACCTCTCTGTGGTCTCGGCTGCCATCACAGCCCTGACAATATGTCACTTGTCGGTCTAATCAAGGTAGCAAGTGAGGGGAAAGAGAAGACATGTTCATGGAGCTCAATCGTTATAACTTGTGAATACTGTCGGGGGGGGGGGGGGGGGGTCCTTTTATTTTTATTTACAACCTTAAAAGG
>JBBPCS010000023.1:6772423-6784398 GCA_037974645.1 Hollardia meadi
ACACACACACACACACACACACACACACACACACACACACACACACACACACACACACACACACACACACAAACTATTGTGTGTTGACAATGCATTCACAACCACCAATTCCCACCCTTCAGGAATTAACAACAGGAAGCTAATTTGCATGTAAAGCAGGTTTGATAGCCACAGCTGACTGGTCGGAGAGAGCAATAGTAACGGCCTCAGATAGAAATGGGTTTCTAACCCTCTTTGCACTGATGTTGGTTGCTCTGTCTTCAATAGTGCAATCTCCTCTTTTGTCACAAAGCTATGCAGTGCATCTGTATCTTATCTTTTATCTCTTAATTTCCTTTTACCTTTAAGGTGTGTCATATTCTTGTTTAATGTTGCCTTCTTTTTTTTTTCTTTTTTGCTCTTTGATCTGAGAGTCACATCTGAAGCAGTGCTAAGCTGTACTAAAGGAGTCTTTACTGGTTGCATCAGCAGTACCTTAAAGGATACATTTTACTACATTCAAATGACAGTATATTGTCTACTCTGTACATGTACTGTATGTAAGTAAGTGAAGACATACACCGGTCACCACCTGGCCTCAAAATGCCCCAGATCTAAATCTGATTGAGCTACATGGGACATGCCTGAAAAATTACGATCCATGGAGTTCTGTTGGCATGAGGGGGTTTACTTTGTCTGAAACAATGTTTGGGTGGGTTTTATGGGTCAAAGAACATCCACATGAATACCAGGACCCAGGATTTTCCACTCGAACATTGTACTGTTAAGTACAAACTTGTTAAGACAAAGTCTGTGGAATCAGGCCTTTTGGCCCTATGTGCCATACTTAAATATAACAAAGCTAAATAAGATCTTTAAAATCCATTCAAAGGGTATAAATCTGTGCAGATGTAAACTTTCATTTTTGTCATTTCTTCTCAGGATCCCGTCTCCGCCAAGAGGACACCCCACCCCGGATTGTGGAGCACCCATCTGACCTGATTGTTTCCAAAGGGGAGCCCGCCACTCTCAACTGTAAAGCAGAGGGGCGGCCAACCCCAACAGTAGAGTGGTACAAGGATGGAGAGCGGGTGGAAACAGACAGGGATAATCCCCGTTCGCAGCGCATGCTGCTACCCAGTGGCTCCCTCTTCTTTCTACGCATCGTCCACGGACGACGGAGCAAGCCAGACGAAGGTTCCTATGTTTGTGTTGCCCGCAACTACCTGGGAGAGGCAGTGAGCCACAATGCCTCGCTGGAAGTAGCCAGTAAGTGCAACGTGTCTTGCTATTCCTTCTTTGCCTCTAGTGTGGGTGTGAATGAAAAAGTTCGGGTTTAGATGCGGCTGAAAAGCAGGCTCCAGTTTCCTCCAGTGTTTGTATGCTCAATGTGTTCATTGAGTTGGATAATCTCTTAGGAGATGGGCAGGATGTGCTTGGCCCAGCGGTCTCGGTAGACCTGCGGAGCCTTGGGGGAGAAGTGGCCTGATCATTCCAGGGTGAGTGCTTCTCTAAAGGGCCCTTGGTAGGTGGTCAGGAGCTACAATGGGAACAAAGACCTTTCTGTTTTGGCCCTACTTCTGCTTTTTGTCAGAGAGATAGATATGAGGTTTTATATCGAAAGGAATGCAATCATGGCATCTGTGTTTAATCATCTTTTAATGAAGACCTTTCCCAATCATTTAGTTGGAAGTATCAGAGATTCCTTTTATTGCCTACTACACTCATGCAATGACAGGCTAGCTTTGATGTAAACTGGATTTAAGCACCTACAGCATCAAAAAGCAGGCTTGGAAACATGTTAGGAAGGAGGATGTTTGGCAGTTAGTCGGTATGCAATATAGCAAGAGAAAATAATCTTTCTAAACCATTTAGTCTTTTTGTGAGTGGTGACCTGTGTTGACAAATTTGTTCCCATGATTATTTAAAGGCTGCTTTCGTTGGTGAGGTCACCTCTTCAGATATATTATCTCTTTGCTCTCTTGACTGGCTTAGAGTGAAGGCTGAGCAGTAGAGCTCAGATATCAACCGCTCTTCTAGCAGGCCCAGAGGCTGTCACCAACCCGCTCGCTGTAATCTAATCAAGATGGGGAAAGAAAGAAGTGTGTGTGTCTCTGTATGTGTGCGTGTGTGAGTAGTTGTGGAGTGTGTGTTTGTGTGTGTGTGTGTGTGTGTGTGTGTGTGTGTGTGTGTGTGGTGTGTGTGTATGGGGGGTAATGGTAATACCTTTTACAGGGTAATGGTCTTGGGTATGAAGTGTTGTTCAGATAGTGTGTTGCTTGGTGTGTGTTTTCGGGTTTTTGCTGTATTAGTCTCGAGTATACAGAAGCGACATACTGCTCTGCTCTTAAAAATGTTTCAATATTTTGCATCTTCAGTGTCAGCTAAGTAAAATGTAAAGCAAGCAGCATCAGATCAGAGACCTTTACAGGCTTCCTGATCGTACATTGGGTTTTTATGATGTATTCCATGAGCCCTGCTGTTAAATTGAGTGTAGAAGTCTGCAGAGCAATGCAGAGAAGTAGTGGTGTTCCAGTTGGTCTTTTCTCCTCATATACCCTGCAATATCTAATGCTAGCCTAGCCTGTCAACATTGAAATTAGCATTCTGCACAATTTAATGCAATTATTCAAACTACTTTAGAGGCAAAGTAATTTTTTGAAATATGAATATAAAAAATACAAGAGAACTCAAGTGTTTGGCACATATTACCGCAGGTTTCCACAGGTCAGAATGCTAAAAATATTTTTCCCAGTAGTAGATCATATAGTGTTTATTTCAGAGGTGGGTTTTTAAGTTTAAAAAAATCAAGACACTTGACGGGACTCGCAAGGACCAGAGTACAGAGTACCATTGGCTCAGTCTCAAGTTTGGGCTGCTTATTCTGTATAAGGTTCAAACAGACCCATAATGACAAGCCACTGTGCTCCAGCCCTCTCTCCCTCTCGCTAGGTTGGTGTCTCTCACTCCTCTCTCTGCAGCTCATGCTTAACTACATATAATTATGTTGTCGGAGCAACTGGGATGGAACCAAGCCGAAGAAAAAAGGCCATAGAAAAATATATAAAAAGGCACAGAAGCACTGATATTTCTTTACAAGTCTTCATTTAAACTACAAGCCATGAATCTGACTCATGGGGGAATAATGTTTCAGAACATTTTTGATCCCAAGTTGTCAGTGAAGATGCTTGTCATGCCTTAACAGTTATGAGTTGAACATTGTAGACAGGGCGTTTCACTCAGACTCGGTGTAAGTTGAAGGAACATCCAGGCTTTTAATTTCCAATAAAACTCCAAAGAAGGAAGTCATGGTTTTAATTCTGTTTACTTTGCCAACCTTTAAAAGCTGAAAACACAACTTTTCAGCGATGTTATTCTAAGAGCCTGGCTTTTACAGTTTCCCTTACCCACCAGCGATTGTTAACATAATCCAAGTTTCAACAAGTCCTGTTTTGTCAGGCTAGGAGAGCTAACCCAGTTTGTTTGGTTTATCATTAACCACATGTACAGTACGGCTCACAATCTCTCTATCTCAGACTCTTAACCCAAAGCCAGGGCTAATGCATTTACCATGAATCTTGTTTGCCTTGTGTAGTCAAACAAGCTCAAGATAGGATTCTTTTCCTATTATGTTATTGATTTTTTTTTTTTTGGACTGTGAACTTCAAATAGTGGATTTGTGCATTGTGCTCAACATCTGCCAGTTGATAAAGACCCAAGACTAAGACCACATTGAAAGTTGTCCTCCGTTGTTACTAAAAAGTCATTAGAAACACTGCGATTATGTTTCATGACCTGAGCATCTTTCGATGCCATTTATGTTTTCGCCAAATACTGAACCAAAAGAATGCTTAAAATCAGTCAAAGAGTTTACTGACAGACACAAAGGCACAATACAATATGTGTGGACTGTATACTCTGTGATATGTCAAAGTAATTTCCCTTACCCAGTGCTCTGTGTGAGGCCCTGAAAATAGCCTGTTTCCCTTTTCCTAGATACAGAGATTGCAAAGTGAGGTAGTGTACGGCACACTGCTCCGCTTGAGCAGGCGATAACCTCAGGGCCTGCTGTCTAGTGGCCTGGCTGACTGCACAGTTCTGACCGCACAGGGTTGGCCGTTGACCTTATATCCACACACAGACTCCTCTCTCTAGAGGCAGGGTTTACTTTTTACAGCTACTAACAACAGAAGCGAAGGGATGTTGACTTGAATTTGGCCCATTGCATATTACTCTATTCAGTTAAGTATATCTCAGGATCTTATTGATCTTGGTGACATCTCCGTCACCGCTTGCAGCTGCTGACTCTGATAACTGGTGGAAGGTCGGAGATTCAGACGTGTTGAAGGAGGCAGGGGTTTGTCCTGACAGATTTGGGGCCATGCTTTAAGAGTCATCTGCAGAGCGGAGGACAAGTTGGCTGGCATGCACCAGTCTAAAGGCAGCATGACCACCTCCCACTGATCGGGAGACTTCCCTGAATCTCATGCAGGAAATCCCTTGTAGCACATCTGATGGCTCTCAAAGACTCTTGGTCTTTATGTTGTCCCCTTCCGAACAACCCCTCCTCTTCACACATAACATCAGAGTTTCCCAGCCCTCACCCATCTCTCCTCTTTACTTATTATTTATACACTGTTACCACTGAAACGGAACAAGCCCCATGACCGAAACAGTTTCTTTCACAACCTGGTGGTACAGTAATTATTTATTTTTATTATTATTATTTTTATTTTATTTTTTTGCTTTTCATTAACTTACTGCAGGTGTGGCAACAGCTCTTTTTTGAATTTCACTGACTTGCTCACAACTCTCCCTCTGTTTCTGTTATGTTGGGGTGTCACTTGAACTCCTTTTGACCTCCTTTTTGTTCAGCAAATATGAAGGAGTTACAACGAGTGTAAAACGAAAGTAAGTCAGTGAGAGAAAAAGAAACAGAAGAGAATGAGAGAGCATGAGCTGAATAAGAAAAAAAACAAAACAGGACAGCTAACCCCAGCAGAAGCAGTGAGTGTGCTGGCAAGCAGCCAGGCGACTGGAGGCAGAGTGTGTTACAGCTTTGTGGCAGTTATTTGTTTCGGGGAGGTTCAGAGCAAATTGGTGCAAACGGCACAGCCAGGGTCTGCTTCATGAGTCAACATGCAGCTGAGGCGTGGGCTTCTCACCACACACTTCTCCCTGGCCTGCACTCCAATCTGTTTTATGTTGAAAGGCAGACCTTTCCACACTCTCCAAGCTGAGTAATTTGTGTATGTGACTGTCGAAGCTGAAATCCACTCTATTTCATACCAGTATAAAAATCCATATTCATCCATTAAATAGAAAACGTTAAAATTTTAGTTTTATCTTGCTCTGAATAGGTGCTGCCTGCGTACTGCTGTTTATATCAGCAGTGGCCATATCAGTCCACTGTTACTCTCACAATTACACTACAGTGGACACAACTAGCTCCTGTCTAATTACATTCACCTTCCCAGCACATACTGTAACCGTCAGCTCAGTCTTTGTGAAACCTCTGCAAGATGTTTCGCCCATGCATTTCAATTAGTCTTCTATTAATCCATTTATGCAGAGAGCTGTTTTTATCATGCATGTTGCATGTGGTCTGTTGAACATGGCATATTTAGCACATAAGGGTGTTTGCATAAATCAATGCAATCCATGTAATTAAACCCGCAGCATCTCTTTGCGGAGTTTGGTCGATATCTAAATGTCATTTTGAGTAGTGAGTTTCTGCGATACGCAACATGGTCTGCATTACAAAAATGTGGTGCCTCATATGTGCTCTGATTCTTAGTGTCCTGGAAACGTACTTTAAAACTTTGACCATGTTGACTAAATATGCATAAGACAAATTCTGGCAGATATTGGTTGACATACTTGACCCAGAACACAGATGTAACTCCCTGCGGTGACGGCAGCCTGGAGGGAAGAGAAAGAGGATGCTCATGTTTCTTTCAGTCATGTAAAAATATGTCAAATGTCACACTGATTTGGGGATTTTTAGAACATGGTTTTTATAAACACAAAAAAGACTTCCTGTGTTTGGGGAGTGCATAAGTGTGTTTGATACAATAAGTCTCTCAGTGTGTCAGCACTGGTCTAGTGAACAATGTCAAGCAGAGGGTTGTATGAAGGAGGATGTACTGTGCATGTGCTAAAGGGGCAGGTGCACAGACATGGGTAAAGGAGCTCGCCCATCAATCACTCCATGCTCCACCCGTCTCTGACAACCTACTGGGCCTGGGAAGACAGGGGAGACTAGAAATAATTGTAATAAATGTGATTCCCTGTGATTCCCATTCTGTATCTTATCATTTTTATTATCATGGCTGATTGTCACGGCTAGAATTTAGGAGTAAATTGCACCATAAAACAATAAATACAGAACCTTGCTGAACAAAGTACTTTTTAATGACCATAAATTAATACCTTCAAACCTTCAGAAGGCGTATGAGTCGGTCAATTACTAAAGCCCCTTTTACACACCCCGTTCAGTGCGGCCCTCTTGTGCCTCTGTTGCGCCTCGCCGTCTGTATTAACGTTACAGAAGTGTAATGGGGGGTCAATGTTGTTCTGCTTCTGAGACGACAGCAGAGGTTGTAACAGCGCCAAATCAACGTCTGTATAAATAGAGTGTGCCGGCAAGGTGGAACGACGAGACGGGGCTGTGATGTTTTGTCGACAATGTTATGTGTGCGACCCACAACCGGGAGATTTAAAAGGAGCTAGAAGCAGTTAGCAGCTAACTCAAAGAAGAAGAAAAACAACCGAAAGTGTTCTGTGTAAAAAGGGCTTAAGATACTATGGTACAACACCTACCTCAGCCACAGACTGTTCATACAGCTGCCGTCTGACAAAAGATACACAAGTGCCTGCTGCCGTGCCACTAGACAACGGAACAGTTCTGCAAGACTCCTAAACTCATTCTCCACTAACCCTACCATTGAAGAGTTTATTTTTGTTGATTGTTATTGATTGTTGTGATTATTTATCCATTCAGTTATATAGCTTTTTTCGTCTTTTTGGCACAGGGAACAATAACTTGATTTTCATTATACAATTGTGCATTGTATTATGACAATTAAATTAGTCTTGAATCTTGATTCGTCGTGTGATAGATATTTCATTATTAGATATATAATTAATGTCTCTCTCAATCTCTCTTTATATAAAGATAGAGAGTGAAATGCATTAGATGTGCTAAACACAGCTTTTTCACACTGACATCCTCCTTTGTTTTTGCCTCTGGAAATGGCTGGTCTCCGTTAACAAGGACGGGAATTCTGACTTATGGAGTCCACTTTAAGCACTTTCCTGTGTTTCTGTGAAGGTTTTTGCAGTCCATCCATTTGCACACGATGACATTACCCAGATATCTTGGGATGTCTTTGAAAAATGGTGCTACTGCACAGCTTTTTGTCTGGGTGTCTGGACACTAAACCCTAAACTTTTGTGCGTCAGAGCTTTTTTTTCTTGTCTCCACAGTGACTACTCTATGTAATCCTTCCCTTTGGCTATAGTACAAAACAGGATCATGAGCAGGGTGGGTGCAGGGTCCCAGGATAGCGAAGGATGATATTAACATTATGAAGTGCTAGTCTAGAGCAGATAAGATGGAGTATGTGAGCTCTTGAGCCCAGTCGTCCTGTACTACCACTCAGGAGGACCACAGATAGCTGAGTGCATTCACTTCCTCTCCTTTTATAAACCATCTATATTGTGTGTGCGCGTGCATGTTTTAGTGAGTGTTGTTTTTAGAGTGCATCTTTTATCAAAATGCTCCCATATTTATTTGAGGTGTGTCTTCGGCTCTCCTCCACATGTGATAAATACTCATGGTGGTAAGCTACAGTATGTGTCAGTACTTGTGAAAACCAGATGAATTTATGCTGCTGACTCTAATCTCCACTACTTCTGCGGTGACCTGGGTATTACTCTTGTGAGGTGTAATCTCCTCTTGGTCTGAGCTCCTCTTGTGGCCAGGGAGGCTGTGCGTGTGTGTGTCTGTGAGGTTTGCGTGTGCATATGTGCTTGCATTCGGGTGTCTGGTCATATGACGAGGTGTTCTGCTCTGCGGACATGCTCTGGTTATTAAACCCGGGTTAAGCCCTCACTTGAAACCTTCTATCATGCTCCTCGATCCGAGACGATGGAGTTAGGGAGGATTAAGGGGTTTGGAGACTGGAACTTCAAGGATTTTCAGACAACATTTTTGCAAAGTTAGAAAAATGTGCTCATGGGGCAGACTCAGTCCACTTAAGATGAGCCTGCATGGACCTTGTGATGGCCTGTTTTTTCTCCCCCCCTGTCTTCCGTGTTTACTCCCAGGAGACAGACCGCCAATTCATCACCTATCGATAGTTTTTTCAGCTACCCTCTCAGAGTGCAGACATCTAGCTGAGGCATCTAGTTTGGTTTAAGTACTGCGGGGGTGCAAAACAAGACCAGAGAAATGTCAGAGACATAGTTGTCAAGCAATTTTGATACTAATATCTGTAATTTGTAGATTTGTGGGGTTTGTGGATGTGTTGAGAGGCAGACTTTTGACACAGGAAAGGGTGTCTGGGCCACACTTGTGCAATATCAGCCTTTATCTGATGTATGTTTCCTTTCCAACATGCTGTGTCCTCTTTTTCTGTCCTCTCTATTTCTATTTCTCCCGCTGCCTTTTCTTCACTGTGTTGCATTCACCTAGTCTCCTGTGACTTAATGGGGAGAAACAGATTGAGGCAAGAGAGACAGGGTTTATTTCCAAGAGAAGGAGAAGGGACGGGATAAGGGGGTGAAAAAGATATCTGAAATTTTATCAGAGTTGTAGCGTGTCGCTGAGCCTGGAGCAAGACGGACAGGAAGAGCTGGTGAGGTAAGCAGTAGACGCAAACACTGATAATGATCTGCCTTGTGCTATCTGACTACAAATGAAATGCAATTTTCTTGCTGCTGACTGCAGATGGTCACAGCCCTGCCATCAGTCAATGACAAACGCAAACAGGGGATACATGATGGCATTCAGTTGTCATCTAATTGTCCTTGGTTGCTGTGGGAGCTAATCTGATCATTAAAGCAACAATTGAGAGAAAATGAGGTTCTCCTTGTTGTGCCACAGCCACAAGAGTGTGTCCTAAAATAGGATCGTATGAGTGGGAGTTGTGGCTCATTATCACTGTGTGGTTTTTATGCAAGCTTTCTGTTATCCTGACCTTTCTTTAATGCTAGCAGCTCATGTCTAAACCCCAGATATTCAACATGCTAGGTCTCACATTACAAATGAAGGGATTGACTCTATTACGACAGCAATGATGCACTAATTACGAAGGTTATAAAAAGAAATTGATGAACTTTAAAAGCAACAAACCGACACTGAACACAATTGAAAGTATGCAGGTCATATCTGAAAGGTTTAGTTTGACTTGCTTAAACATCTGTCTCATCGTATTAACTTCGAGAATGTTGTTTATGCACCTCAGGCTTAACTACATGTGCCGGGAACATAATCATCCGCAATGGAGTGTATGTAAACATATACAATAGTCTAATTAGGACCATAAGGAGAAGGGTGGCTTAACTGAGTGATGAATAGAACAGATACACTCTCACCTCTTCTTTGTGCCTGCGTGACCTTTCTAAACAGGGTGTGGCAAGGACACAAAAGGATCTCCATGTAACCATATACTGCAAAGAGCTGGATAAAAGACAGGACAGGGGGATGTCATGTGTAAAAGGAGAAAAGTAGAGAGGATCCATTCAAAATTCAAACAGTAGGCAGTCGCTGTGGGTAAATTTGAAATAGCTGACATCTGACTCAGTGAGGCCTGGTATTGTATGACCATAGTGCTGCTGTTAGGCTCGGGGGTGACATTTCTATTCTTTCTTCCTCTTCTCTCTCTCTCTCTCTCTCTCTCTCTCTCTCTCTCTCTCTCTCTCTCTCTCTCTCTCTCTCTCTCTCTCTCTCTCTTGCGCTAGTATCAGATTCTAATCTGTCAGTGGTACCTCAGCTCCATTCAGCTGATTGGCTCCCATCTGATGGATGGGATAGAAAGCCCTTCAGTGACCGGGCGGGATATAGCCAGTTCTTTTCCCAGAGTTCTTCACCTCCCTAAAAATAGCTTAGGAGTTGACACTCACCTAAGCCAGGTTTCAACACATATTTAACCAGTATCCCTTCCTTGTACTTCCTGTGCAGTGTTACTCACTCATAAGGTGAGGCACTTTACAAATTCCCTACTGCCCTACAGTTACATTGCAACTTCTAGTGCCATGTTTGAGCATAATGCCGATAATCATGGTGTGGTAGCAGATGATCTCAGGACGTGGCCTTTGAGTCCAGTCTTGTTTTTCTCTGCCAAAGGGATTAGTGGAGAGTGCCGACTCTGCAGGTGGAGCTATAAGTTAATTTGCCCCACTGTTTAGAGCTATAATAGCTTATTGATTGCCTGACAGAGATGCAAGAAGCAGGATGGAAGGGCAAAGAGAGGGTAGAGAATAAGTTAATCATCGCTCAGTGTGTTGCCAGGATTTAATCACATTATCCAAGGTTCACCACTGCCATGTAAATTCATTTTCAACCTAGGAGTTGGAGTGACTGCTTTAAGAAAGAAAGCAGTCTGGTCACTGCAGGCCTGGTACTCCCTACCCGGCACCCGCCCCAATCCTGTGGGATGCAGGCTCCGTGGCTCAGGGGCCCAGCTGAATTCACGCTAAGCTGTTGGGTTAATTTTAGCTATGCTACAGAGTGGTGAAGTCCATCTGCTATAGCACTGCCCAGGTTGTCTGAAAAACATCAGCCAGGCCTCCAAGATTCAGACCATAACTTCCAGACAGCTGGTTGGGCTCTCACTCATTTCTTCCACTACTCTTTCCCAGGCTAAAGTGCTCCTGTGCAGTGTGTGCATGTGTATATGTGTATACTGTATAAGCAGGAAGGTCTGTGTATGTGTGTGTGTTTCTTAGAGGAACTCTGGCCCATTAGCATTGCCATCATATACACATTCTCACTACGGCTGGTTACCTGGAAACTGCACATGCTGCTTTTATTAGATAGGTGGCCCTCTAGCTGCCAGCACAGATTGAGATATTTAAGCAATCCAACCAAAGCTGCCATTAACACTGTGTTTTACATCAGTACATGGATTGTAGCAGAGATGAGTAGCTGTTTTAACCTCAGTGTTGCCAACCATGGCTGATTTAGAACCAAAATCTGCTGCCCACCATGTCTACTTTTAAGGTTCTTTAAGGTTCGAGGCTTGTGTTTACACGGAAAAGGAGCAAAACCAGGATTAACAGCGATTGGAGTTTGCCCATGCTTCAGCCTGTCTTCTATCAATCTGTCTGCACCCAAACGCTCAGCTAACCAAAAGCAAAACAATGGCACAGAGAGGAGAGAGGTGAAAGAGTGAGCTAATGTAAACACAGAGACGGAGATATGTTGACCTGGCACCCCATCACATACACACACTGTCACTGACCTGATGGCCAAATTCCTATCTGGCAACAACAGGAGCATTATCTGGCGTAACTGTCCACCTTTTAACCCAAATCTGAACCTTATCAGGTCTCATCACCACCGCGATTCAAGGTACCATATGCAGAGTACTCTCGTCAGAAAAAAGCTTGATGCGATTTAAAGTAATTGCACGGAATCTGGTGCCTTGAGATCAAACGCAAAGAAAGGAACAACGGGAAGGAACAACAAAAGACGGGGGAGGAAAAAAAATTGTCAAATAGAAAATAGCAGTAGATGGAGGTGGCTCCAGTTGGACAGAGACTCTCTCTTGGCGCGTGAGGGGAAGATAAGGGGACAGGTGGTGTTCTGTTCTCTCAAAGATCTCCGACAGCTGGCAACTCTCTTGCTATAAGCGCACTGCCATAGAATGCATGTGTGTGTGTGTCCCTGAGAGTGTGATATGCGTGTTTGTGTGATATTTGTGTGTGTGTGTGTGTGTGTGTGTGTGTGTGTGTGTGTGTGTGTGTGTGTGTGTGTGTGTGTGTGTGTG
>JBBPCS010000023.1:6784498-6795235 GCA_037974645.1 Hollardia meadi
GTGTGTGTGTGTGTGTGTGTGTGTGTGTGTGTGTGTGTGTGTGTGTGTGTGTGTGTGTGTGTGTGTGTGTTTATAGTTACATGTGCCTGCATTTGGTGGCTGTTTGAGCACTTGCCAGCTGAGATATCTCCCCAATGTCAGTCTCAGCTCTCTTACCTAGGGTTTTTTGTTTGTTTTATTTAACTCGGCTTCAGTGGGTGGCAATAATCTGTGAAAGTCTAGCAGGTTGATTGCTGTTCTGACCCAGTTCAGGCTAAAGGAGTGCTCTGTTTATGTTTGTATTTTTCTGTCGCCACTTCCCTCCCTGCCTTTTTATGTGACTATGGACTTTGCCTCTGCCTCTACTGCGAAAGACTAATGTTGATATTTCTGTCATGACTGCAGGTCTAGCTTACTGGATCAAGTATTGAATAGCTTTTAACGCACAGTGTGTGATTGTGCTGCTAGGGGTCTCTCAATCAAAACAACAACAAAAGAGGGACTTTGATGAGCTCAGAAATAGCATGGGACCATGGGAGTTGTTGTCTTCATTGTCAAACAGAATGCACAGCAAACAGTGTGCGGAAATCTCTGCTTTCATTTGGATTCATCATACTTTCCAGCACCTTAGCAAGGTCCTAGCCGGGTGAAGAGGTGGTCTTTCTAGGAACACTTTTCCATACAAAGCAGATGCCAGGATAACAAATGAGCCAAAACAGAGGGGACTTAAAATTCCTCTGTGTTGGCCTGGCAGTATGTAGAGTTCATGTACTCGGTTTAGTTTAGAGTTCTTTACTGTGTTGGCTTTGGGCTCGTTCCACATACAGCCCTGCGTTTGATTGGGCGGTGTAGCCACTGAGAAGAGCTCGTGTCATCTCGGTGGCACACTGCTTTTGTTTGCAGAAAAGAAAATGAGATGGTCCGAAATGGGCCAGAGGCGCTTATTTGCTGCTGGCAAACAGACACTGTCCTCAGTGGTGAAACACTCAGTTGCCATTGTGGCCTGACAGCTGGCTTTCATCCCTTGGCGCTGCAGTGTTTGTTCACACTGCAAGTTGCTCTTAAATGTAATTTGTGCTCTCAAACGCTTCATGGCCATCATGCTCTGGTGGAGGGTCAGAATAAAGATCCCCCCTCCAGCAGGGCTTTTGGTCAACAGAATGGGAATAAATTTCTTGTATTATTGATCTATTGTCAACGGGTACAAGTGCTCTCTTTTTTCCCCTGTGTTTTGTCAGTGATTTCTTTGAAGTCGCTATGATTCCTTTCAGCTTCCCAACTTCAATGGAACAGTTGGCCTGCACCTGATCTATTGATGTTTCATGTCCCAGAGGTCACCTTGACAAGGATGTCCTCTTGGGTGGTGGGGACACTTTTTCATATGCAGAAATAAATGAAAGATTTAAGATGAAAGAACAGCTCCATCTGTATCTACTCCCCACCTTTTTCTATACATATTATTCCCCACCTGTCTTGATTTATAAGCTCCACCACATATAAATCTTCTTAGTTCTATAATGGCACTGAATATCCCTTCAAGACCATAATTACACATATCTTAACCCCATTGCACACACATATTTCATCATTTCTGCACATTGAATCCTGTTTGCTTATTCTCTCTGAAATGTGCATCTAATCAGATGATCATTTAGACTGAATCTTTCTGCAATCAACAGTTGTTGAGGCAATTCTCCAGATCAATACGTTCTAATTGCTTTGGGTGGTTCACGCACCCCTCCCCCCACCTCTTGATGAAATGATGAAAAGTAAGGATTTTTATCCGTAGTAAAATAACGGTTAAGTTGTATAGTTTAGTTGTATAGTTAATTTTTCACGCAACAGTTTGAAATGAGATTCACTATTTAGCGTCTCCTCCTGTACGTGAGGCATATGTTCTGTCCTTCCAAAGAATGGCAAAGTTATTTCATAAAAAGTAGCAGAGAAAGAAAGCAATGCTGCAAGATCAAGTCTTTAGCAATGAATAGATCACATACTACTTGGATTCTTTATAGATTAACTTTGCTATAAAGGAATTTCTGCTGTGGTACTTTCAAGCTTGAATTGTATCGAAAGATATGGTTTCCTTTCATCCGCCATAAGATTCCGACTGTTTTCCCTCAGGCGAAGACACAAAAAGCCAGCTTTGTCCTCCAGAAACAGAGATGTTATTATAGCTGTCCTCATATGACTATAAATATATTCATTTTGAACATCAACTGTTATTCATCTTGACCATGAAGTTGTTAGGAGTCCTATAACATTCTCTTTGGCATGTACTCTAGGACACAAAGGAAATGTCAGCATAGACTTTTTGTGACAGAAAAAGTCGTGTCACAGTGTGGACGTCAGTCAAAATGCAGTGCCACATTTCTGTACAAATTTGCATTTCTGTACAAATTCTGGTTGCCTGCCGCAAATCTTGTAAACTGTGTTCATTCTACACCTTTTTTATGCTTTCTATGTGTGAATTTGATTGCTTAGGTTCACATACCAGATTGTTGTTTTCTAACGAACAGCAGATCTTGCATGTTTACCACAAAGCAAGTGAGAGGACATTTTCAAGAGAGGTTTTTTCAAGAGACCGGTCAGAGGGAGAGAAAATCTCGGACCAAGTTCTCGGCAGACAGCTTTTTGTCTCATGCTGTCTGGAAACTGTCACGGGAGAGAAGATCAAGGTGACCATCTTGCCCATTCCAAACAACCGTGGAGCCCATGACCATTGGCCGTTCATTCCTGAAGGCAGGCAGAGCAGAGCATAAACCCTTAAAGCAGCTTTTAAACAAACAGTCTGGCGAGGAGTCTGTGTGTGGCTTTTCTGTTCAAAAGCCCCTGTCTTCCTCTCCCCTGCTCTCCAGAGCACTGCCGTATCCCTGTCTGATTTATCTGTGCAAGGTGAGATAAGACTCTTCCCTTCGCACGTCTGTTAATCCTTTCAGCCACAGATGCAGAATAAGCATCTATCCGGCTTGTAGACAAAAGGTTTGCTGGATGCAAATGGTAGATTAGACATGAAATACACACCTGTATTACTTCCAACTATCTGGCTTTCTCTGAGGAATTCAATAAAGTAAATGGAAAATATTTTATCTTACCAGGTGGAGGAGCAGGGAATGTCAAGGTTTATCAAGCCAGTTGTCAAATTTGTAATTTTAATTGAAATGTTTTTCCAACTTTTTTTTTTTACATAGGATGATAGTTTGCAGCTGATTGTCTCCTTGACGATCCCAAATGTTACAGAATGAGAATGTTTACCACATTGGAGCTTTTCTGAGCGTCAGCCACTACAAAACTGGATAGAATAAGTCATACAAAGTTTAATCCTAGTTATGAAAAGTCATTGCATTTTACATCCAAGCCATAGTGGGAACCTGGTCTCAAGGTGCAGAATGTAGTGCCACTGTCCGATTTTCTCATACAAGAAACATAGTTCCTTTCTCCATAATCTCTACATGATCTGTACCATGGGTCATAGTTGCTAAGTACTGTATTCCTCGGTCAGCTTTGATGTCGAGTTAAAACACTGCGCACTCCTGTAGAACTAAGTTAAACAGATGCTCACTATGTTTTGTTTTTTTTCTCCCGCAAATCACAAGTGAGTTTGTGGAACAAAGTGAGACAGATGAGACCCAAGGGAAAATCTTTCAGCGGGGATGTGTGCGTGTGTGTGAGGGTTGAAGTGTGCGTACTTTTCTGTGCACTTTGGATGTATGGACAGACACCAGATGAAACCGATTTATATCCTCCACATGCTTGTATTCATCAGGGGAGCTTCAGCATCACTCTGTCCTGCTGACAGCAACAGCTTGCAATTGGCTGACAGACTGAGTACCGCATCTATTGGTCCAGACCAGAGATTTTTAACTCTGATACGGACAATGCCACAGTTTGGCCCTTGGGTCAGGAACACAGTGAGAGACATACACAGTAAACAGTGGTTAACTTTAGAGAGAGAGAATTAAAATGAGTCATATTTCACCCACCATGCATGCTGCATCACTGAACTACAATGATTGCCCGCATCTGCCCTGTTCTTACCAATATTATTCCTTTGTTCTTCATCCAAAGAAGTGTCATCACCATATTTGGTAAATTTACAGGGATTGGCATCGAGATAATGAAATTTTGTTGTGCTCTGCGTACTGCCCAGGGTGGAATTACATGTTGGGTGATGAGTGGAAAAAGATGGAGGTAGTACAGCTGCAGAGCATAAAACTAGCTGGATGTCATCAAGGTAATCAAGTGAACTGTGCTGTCAAGCTGAGTTTTAATGAAAAACTGAATAGTGATCCTCAGTTCACAAAGAGAGCGCTGCCTTTTAAGACACTTCAGTTATTCAGTTATGGAAGCCAAATGCTGAGGACTTAGTGATCAGAAATAATAGGAGACATGACAGGTACAGGATCATTCATTTTCAAAAGCCTGCGCACCTGTCATACATGCACATGTGTCAGGGAGAAAGTGATATGGAAATTTCATGGATAAAGTACAAGTTCAGTAATGGGAATGGAAGCTCTTCGGCTGCATGCCTTTGATGTAGTAGACAAAAAAGCAGCGATAGTGTCCCTGTAGAGCACTTATGTTCAGAACACATCCCTCCCTCTTTGAGGCCTAGCATTTTTAAAAGCAGGGTTGTTACTGTACAGTAAAGAGCATTTACATTATAATGCTCCTGGGGTATATAAACCGCTAGCAGTGCTGTGTATTCCACTCTTTCCACTCTTTTTTCCCTTCAGTGTGGTACCTATCATTATACTGTGCATATTGGCACAGAGCTGAATGCCAGACCAGTGATAAGAATAAATGGAGTGGGTTTTAGTTTCCAGACATTACTGTTCCTTCAGTCCTCACTATATTTTTCCGCCGCAGTGTGGTCATGGTGATCGGCCTCTGCTTGGTGTTTGCTGGCATCTGTCAGTGAGAGAGTTGGGGGTCCTCAATCTTCCTTTCCCTTCTCTTTGAACTCCCTGCTTGCACCTTTAATCCTGTTTGTCTCTGTTTATAAACCTTATACATTTAGACAGCCGGTGTGAGGAGAAAGGAGGGTTTGGGAGTAAAGGCACACACTTCCCCACTTCTATGCCAGCAGGGAGAGGCACTTTAAGGACTTAAAAATAATCGCTCACTGTTTTCAGTGAGGGGCTTTCTAATTGAGCCTGGACTGAACCCCTGAATGTGACCGCGCCGTCTGGTTTCCATCCCAGCACTTGATTGAAATGGGAAAAGTCGATGGAGATTCAGCTCATTCTTATTTATTTATGTTTGGTCGTCCGCTGTTTTGCATGGCCCAGCGGTGGATTAGCACTCTATAGATGGATCCACAGTGGAAGGGCCCCACTTCCCTGACACACTCAGGGGGGGCTGGAATGTACAACACGCCACCAGGACTAATGGTGTATGAGAGGGGGGTGGTACTAGCTGTCTACCTCAATGCACCTCTTTACTGTGTCGGGAGCTGTGCATGTTGCATTTCTCTTCTTTTTTTTTCTTCAATTCTCTGCCTCACAACGTTTTGTACTTCTGGCTCTAAGGTATATAGTTTCGAAATTTAGCGCTGAAGAATAGCAGCATTGTAGAAATCACAGTTTAATTTCTGCAGCGTGCAAAATGAATCTCACATTTGACACTGGCCAGAAAACCAATGTTTTTAGGCCTGTGAAAAAGAGCTCTTGTAAACAACGCTGACAGCATGCTTGTGTACCAGGAAGTGCGAGCAGGATGCAGGATCTTTGTAGGTTGAACACATCTGTCATGGCCACAACACTGTGTCCATTTTTTCTAGTTTTACATGCTGCATGCTGTCAAACTCTGACTGACAGCTAAAGCTGCTGGCTTATATTAATACTAAGCCACTGTGTAATTAAATATTAGTTAAATCCTTGCCATACTACTGAGATATGACCTAAAAAAATCTGTAATTGGAGTACAATTGCCACCTTAGGCATCACAGTTGGCCCTCTATTATTGCATTTATCTTAATTTAATTAGGTATCAAACTTTTTTTATGTATTTATTATTTATTATTATATTTATTATTTTTTTTATCATGAGGTCTTTCTCAAGAAACCACCTTATAGCTGTGTTTGGTTTTTTGAAGATGTTTGTCTACATTTGCATTTTTTGACATTTTGACAAAACCTTTTAAGCTAGAATGAGTCTTGTGCAGAGATCATCTGGCATCATTAGCTCAAAGCCTTTGAACATTGCTGCGCACAGTATACAACCATGTATAAATAAAATATCAGAACGGGCTTTGTTCCTCTTTATTTCTTAGTATTGTCTTGGCCTGCCTGCCTGCTATGCTACTTTTTTTTAAAGACTTAACTTAACTTTTCACCATAATAAGGACAAAGTAAGAAGTTGTTGTAGTTTTTGGAGCTGAACTTAAATGAAGAAAAAGCAGAGACTTTGTGCCATGTTTTAGAATCTGTGGAGACTTATGCTGACATCTTCTATGCATAATGTACTTTACAGTGAGCTGCCTGTTTAATGCAGAGGAGTATTTTAAGTGGCGCCAAGAGGACATCAGCTGAGACGGTAGAGTTGTTTGATAAAACATTTCTAATTAAAATCTGTGTTCCTCGCCGTTGGTCTTTGTATATATTATCTGTATTTTACTTAGCTCTCTCAGGAGCGAAATGAATTGCATTAATTAAGTTCAGCTCCAAATGAACCATTTTCCCATGTTTAGTGATATCTGTTGCTGTCGATTGCCACGCTTACTAATTGAAAGGCTTGTTAGGCAACAGCCAGGAGACTTCAAAAACCCCATCTGCATCCCTCAGTTGTTTGTCCACGTCACATTCACCACGCAGATATCTGCTTCAACTGTTCACTTTTGTCCTCTGTTTGTCTGACGAGATGTGTGTCCTTCAGTGGTGCACTGGGAGTTGGCAGCAAAAACACTGGTCAGTAGTCTGAACATCCCTCTGGTAGCAGCCACAGGATAAGGGAGAGAGTGAAGGAGAGGCGATATTGTTATCTTAGCCAGTGATGGTAGCAAAATGTTTTTTAATTGTTTTTCATTTTGTGCCCTGGAGCTCAATAAGTTTTCCCTGTGGACGCTTCTCCCATTGCAGTCACCGTTTCACTCTATTCTCCAAACCACCATGCAGTATAATTACATTTTATTATTTTAGATCATTGCAGCTTCCTAAATACTGTGTAGCAAGGGTGGTTAAAAGTTCTGGGTACTTTGCTTGAAATCACCACAAAGTGTGAGCAGTGAATTTCGAGATGACAACATGAAGCACTGTATGTCTTTTTTGCCACAGCATTTGGGAATTGTGAAAAAGGGAGACATGATGAATAATGACAGAAAATACATTTCAAAGATGTGCTTTAGTAAAGAAACAAACAAACAGCAATTGAATATCTCTCAGCAATCCATTATAGTAATCTGGTATAGACTGGC
This sequence comes from Hollardia meadi, assembly GCA_037974645.1. NCBI lineage: Eukaryota > Metazoa > Chordata > Actinopteri > Tetraodontiformes > Triacanthodidae > Hollardia > Hollardia meadi. The sequence goes on from JBBPCS010000023.1 coordinate 6,791,892, forward strand.
TTTTGGGGGAAGAGGAGGAAACGGACATGATGGATGTATGGAAAGACTCATCTTAACACTCTCAGCAGGGGTGCCAGATAATGCAGACCACTTAGTAAGTAGAGGAAGGAAGGACATGACTATTTTTTCCCCCATACAGCCTGTTATTTACAAAATCTGAATGCCAGACCTCCATCTGTTCAAACCAAATTACAGCAGTGCATCATTCCTCTGCATTCAGAGAGGCTTTCATTATGCATGCATTATAATTGGATATATCGTAGTGGGTATTGAATACATAAATACTATGTCGTAGAAGTGAAACTTACAATCGTTAGTAAATAAAATCAGCTTTAAGAATTAGGATTTTTTTTCTTTAATTGCAGGCGATTTTCTTTCTTTCTTCATTTTCTTTTTCTGACTCAGTATCTCTCAGGACTCTCTCTGCCCAAGCAGTGCTGGAGTTGACATTTACCCCTCCTGTACACAAAGAGCGCTGGCAGAGTGAATGGGGAATGGAGGGAGTAGCCGGCAACTCCGGGGCACAGGCCAGATGGATTAACTTGAAAGGCATGGCATTGTAAACCAAATTCAAATTAATCCCTTTTTTGTGTCCCTTGATGGAACAATGGTTCTTTCCTGAGCCTCAGAGAGACATTGACGCTGACGGGAGAGTCAGCCCTTCACCACATTCAACACTCTATTCACATCACTGCTCTCAATTACCTGCCACTGAAATAAGGCACTTTCTCAACACTGGAAAAAAATTACCTGGCAGGACCCATGAACTGAATTTGAATATTAATATACAAATAAGCGCATCTTAAAGTAAATATGCGCCGCTGGAAACTGGTTTCATTATCTGCCTGCTACTTTTTTCCTGGTCTGACTCGCATTTTTAATGCCAACGCGGTGTCAGGATTTCCATATAAAATAGTTCCCAGACCATTTGGCTGTGTCCAGTTTTTTGGGGGGGCATGTCTTTTTCCCCTGTGGCCCTGCCTAGCTGACACAGCTTAACAAATAAAAGTGAACTCCAAAACCCCCTCTGCTGGACAAAATCCCTGAACCCCCCTCACCCCACATCACTGAAAGTTTGGGGGTTTACAACTATTTGACCAATGTCTTTTTTTTAAATCCAGTGCGGCCTCACTATCATTATTGTAATAATGTCTCTGTCTGCCAGCGTTTCTCTATTTTCATTGTTTTTCTCAGTGACCCATGCTGTTCCATATTCTATGTCCTTAAGACATACAGTATTTATGGGAAAGTCTGATGATAAATCACTATTAAATTCCTTTTGGAACCGCTTCTTAATTTTCCCTCCCCCTTATTTAATTGTGTGTGCCTCTGTGTGTGCGTGATGCGCAGCAGAAGTAGGACAAGAGGTCCCACTGTTACAGCTTGTATTATTTGACGTAGCCATTCATTAATTATCTTCTCTGCACAGTCTTCCTTATCGCTCATTGTTTCCTTTTTTTGTTTTTTGCTCCAAGCACCATGTTCCATGCTGTTCCTTATCCAAGCTCTTTGTTGAATCATTTGCCTATCCAATGTCCTTGGGAATCTCTGCGAGAATAGAATAGAGTGTCTGGATCTCACACATGCCGGGGTTTCTTTTGCCATACTGTCGTGTCTAAACTGGAGAAAGTGGGGAGTGAAAGTTTAAAACCTTTAGTGAGATAAACGGTGATTGTCCTCGCCGTAAGGAGGGACACAGAGAATAGATTGGTGGTTGTCGCGGTGCTTTCTTCTTTACACATCTGTCCCTGATGCTTTTTGTCACTGATGGGCTCCGAGGACAGATTTATGCTGTGTTTAAGTCGACCAGAAATGTTTGGATTTATCACCAAAGGCTTTGGAGAAGCTTGTACACTCAGGGTATACACTTCTACACACACACACACACACAGGCACACCTCCAACTCCTGAATGGCACACATGTTTTCGCTCTACTGCACTACTCTGTTCATGGAGGACTAAATGATCCATAGCGGTTTATATGGACCGCGCCTCCTCTCATTGGTCACATCCACTTGCTTTTCATTGAATCTACCAGGTTGGTCCATGTAAACATTGACTCAAATATTATTGCCATTGCCTGTGAATGCAGTACAGCTTATTGTAGTGTCATTCAAAATGATGACTTTTGTCCTCAAATCATTTGTTGTCTGTCCTTTTGTATTAAGCTATCAGTCCTCTGCAGCTGTACCCCTCTGCTCTGGAGCCATTTCTTGAGGTTCTGTCCCAGAGGTGACCCCTCTGGCATCCACCACTGTGGCCTATGTGGCATTAGGCTCAACCTCAAATTGTTTACTCACTGAGCTATTAATAAAAAACTTCACTCCAGTGACAGACGACAAGAATGCCGGACAGTCAGTTATAGACAGTAGGGCACATGGGGGAGAATTATAGACAGTGGGAGGCTGAAAGTATGTTGAAATGTGTTTGTGGAACAGAGCGTGTGGGGGAAACGGTGATATTTGTGCCCCTGCTGAGCTCTGGGTGCTGTGATGAATGGTGCTGTATAGCGTTTTACTGCCCTGTGCATTCCTGTGTCTGGGCTGTTTACTGTTAACACACATCACTCCTAACACTTGGTGCCGTCCATGCCAAGAACATTGCCCCAGCGTAGTTATTCTGACCCCGTTTCAAACCTAATTCACTTCACTGCCCAGAGCAGTCATGACATACCAGCGGCATAGCTTCATGGCATAAAGCTCAAGAGATATGAAGTGTAGGAAGCAAAACAGTGTTGCAGCTGTAGAAGGGAATCAATGGGCACAACTGTGGACATGACAGAGGGGATTTGATGTACAGCAGCATTTTAAACCATTAGCTACTGTCTCTTGTCTTGTTACCCAAACTGTCCATGTTGCACAGCTGTATGTTTTTCTTTCTTTCTTTCTGTCAGATAGATCCCATGGCTCGTTAAGGCAGGATTTAGTGTCAGTAAATCCACATTAGCTGCAAGAAGGACAGTGACCTCTAACTGTGATTAGGCAGAGAGTGCGCTCCAGCTCAGTCCCTTGAAGGCCTGCCACAGACATGGCTTCCAACATAATGTGTGGACATTAGTTGATGGGTTGGGGACAGGTGGGGATGTCATCATGACCTTCAGTTTGCCTGTGTATGGGTGGGTGTGCCTTTCCGAGGAGTCCTTTGACTTGGCTCTCTGGCTTCATAGAGGGTCTCTCGTTAGTGAAATGTTGATGGTTCTAATGTGAAGTGAAGGCCATTAGCTGGTGTGACCACTCTCCAGGTTCTTTAGAGGACAACAACTCCAGCCTGGATGGGGGGGGGGGGGGGGGGGGGGGGGGGGGGGGGGGGGGGGGGGGGGGGGGGGGGGGGGGGGGGGGGGGGGG
>JBBPCS010000023.1:6807065-6831497 GCA_037974645.1 Hollardia meadi
GTGTGTGTGTGTGTGTGTGTGTGTGTGTGTGTGTGTGTCTGTGTGTGTGTGTGTGTGTGTGTGTGTGTGTGTGTGTGCGCGCGCGTGCTGCTGGGTGATGGATGGACGGGGCCGGGGTTAAAGCGGGGTCACCCTGTTTGTTTTGTTGTGTTTAGGTGGAGATGGGCCGAGGAGGGTCTAAAGCTTTACTGTGTGTTATTAAGGTCTGTTTGCCACACTTCATCACCATACCTCAAAGTTTGATGGGATGTGTGCGCAACCTCTCCCCCTCCCTCTATTATGTATATATATCTCTCTCATGCAACCCTCCCCCCAACACACACACACACATACACAAGCTCAAAGATAAAACAGGGAGTGCTGAAAGATACTTAATCACTATCTCGAGGGAAGTATGATTGATTGTAGATCCCGATAACTAATTGTTCCCCCTTGGTTTCAGTTAGCTGCATATCAGTGGTGTTCCACGGCACCTGACAGTCTCTTCATCTGTCAGCTGAACATCCTTGAGTTTTCCTGCCTGTCTGTAGTCGTGCTATTATTCCTGACTATGATGTCTTGCCTTCAGTGAAATCTCAGCAAAAAAAGCACACTGATGGCTGACTCCACTGATGGAAATAGATACAAGCTCATGAAGGAGTAGCCTTTACTTTTATCCCTGTGTATCATCTGTTTCATCACTAAGCTGTTTTTACTTATTATTATATATATCAATGAAATTGGTCGCCAAGGTTGGCTGAGCTTTCTTTACTATAGCACTATATGAGGATCAGTTATCCATTATGGGCTATAGTTCATGCTGCTGTACAGTTTCAGTCACATGAGATTCATTGTCATGATTCCCTGCCAGCGCTTAGGTGGGAATTGCTGACCTATCATCATCATATATTGGCTATTTCGCCTCTTTACGCAAGCCAATTTCAGGTTCGTTTCCACTACACTGCCACCGCTACACTGCTCCACACATTTTCAACAGCTGCTGTTGAGGTGTGCTTAACTTGTCAGTGACCAGTAGTCACAGACTGTTGTCAGATGTGAATGTGAAGCACTGCATTGCTCAACATGAGCATGTTTGCCCAGTAAACCTTTCCTCAGATAAATATATATCAATATAAATATATATACATATATATCATTAAGACTCAATTACTGTTCTCTCCCCATCACCTGTGTGAGGATGCTTCTGATCTTTTCCGTGGCCCCTTGTACATAGATGTCAGCTGCTGCTATAAGGAAACTAAATGTAATAGCCAAAACCCTCACCTGGAACAAGGAAGATCACTGGGCCATATCCTCACTTTCACGCCAGACTGTCCCCAAATAAACTCCATATATGTTAGCACTGATCCCCTGCAAACCCTGTCACATTTATCTTCTCAGCCTGACTCGGCTTATCTGCGTTCCAGCATGTCAACCGAGGCGAATTATCATATAAAGGGATTCCATGTGATAGTTTGTGAGCTGTGAGTAGAGCTACGTGGCAAGACGGGTGTATCAGTGTGTATTTGGCTATTTCTGTGCGTTGCATGAACACGTTTGGTCTATCTTGTTGAATCTTTACATGTGATGGATCATGTTTGTATTTTTATGTATCTGTCTGATTTCTTTACAAAGAGATTCTTCATTTTAGCCCTTATTGAATGAGTGAACTCATGCAGGATGAGTCTGTGTGGCTTCTGCAGCCAAGTGGCAGTCAGACAGCTGGATTAATCCTCTCTTTATATAACAAATCACCTCCCTCTTAACCTTTAAGAAAAGTTGGGAGGAGAGGGCGAGGGATGACAAGGGGAGAGGTGATCACATAAGGTGATAGTGTTGCTGTTAATGAGCCCTGTGCTATCATCAGACATGATGACTTTCACAGAAAAAAAGGCTTTTATTTATGTCTTCCTGCACAGCTGTGATTGGTTTCCTCTCCAGCCAAACAAATCAATCCATTTGTTTAAAAAGTGTCTGGACTCTGCCACCTCTTCAGGGGCAGAATCTCTTTGTCTATCCAAGTCAGCGGCGTTATGTGTAGTAAGTAACTGCGTACAGATACAGAAGCAGTTCTCTGAAGGATAAAAGCATTCTCATCATGCATTTCCTGTGGGATGTGGTTGCTCTCAAAGCAGCCCTGCTGCCAACAGAGATTTGAGATATTCTACAAGACCTTAAAATCTTACTGAACATGAGGGAGGGCAATGAAAACACAACACTGAGAGAGGCATCCATAACTAGCATTTAATGTGTCCTCATCAAAGCGAATATTTCCTATATTCCCCGCTCTTTTTTTTTTTTTAATCTTTTATGTATTTTCACTGACAAAACACTTCTTTGAGGCCTCAGTCTCTGACAGATATGTTAGTGATAATTAGGTTTACAATAAAAGAGCATAAGACATTTGAGGATTCCTTCCCTCTTTTGAACATTTCTTTTCAAGGGAAACTTTGAGTAACTTTTCCTCTTGAAATAAAAAAGTAAGAAAAAAAATTCACAGCTACATCTGTCTGTGAGTTCCTCCTCACTCCTCTCTCCCTATTTAACTGACTTGTCTTTCCACATGTTTCTCCGCACCTACTCATTTTGCGGCTCTGCTCTGTCATTACCTGGGACAGAGGTGGCTTCATGGTGCGTTTTGCACTCTGTAGTTTCCCTTCGTTCCTCTTCTATTTGCCCCTCATGCAAATAACCGTCATGCTAGAAGGAGCACTGCTTCAGGTTATCTGCTCCCTGGTCGTATGTTAGCATTCTCTTTTCTCTCCACTGCTCCTTCAGTGAGGCGAGCAGACACAGCTGGGAGCGAATGGTATTTGCACTCATCTGTGTGCTGCTGTTTGCCAGGAGCAGTAGCATTGCATAGCTTCATTACATGAAAAGGAGCAGCCAATGCTCTGCAGACTGGAAGGGCATTCTCTCGCTTAAATACGGTCCACATATGATACAGAGTGCTTAGCCCGCTTACTGATCAGTCAGATGTAATTACTGTGTGATTAATGACTGGTTTGTTTAACTGCAAGTCAGATCAAATGTTCTATTTCCGTAGTTTGCTGTTAAACTAGGCTTCGAGAGTTAGCGTTTGGTTTTGTTCAAAGTTTAACAGTCCTCATTTAAAGGTGAGAGTTCATGACTTAAAATAGTCAGGTCAGCGTGGGGTGTTCTTTTCCACACTTAGATGCTAAAGCTCATCTTAAATAGCTGGTTCTAAAGCGTGCTTGCCTTTGAAGTTAGGTCAATATGCATGTGTGTTAAACATATGCACAAGCTGAGGTTTTCTATTTTAAAATGCTCCCAAGGACGAAAGCAAGGTCGTTGGCGTTACGCTTGAGCATAAACAGCCATTTGAATGTTGTGCTGTGTTTAGACAGGTGTTAGAAGGGATGTAAGTGCATCTAAGTAGTGTTTACACACATATTCCAGTGAACCCACCATATTCTGTGGGCTATATTCCCTCGGTAAATCATCAACAGTCTTTTTCCTGTGGCGCTTTCTGCACAGTTTATTATGCTAATTGTAGTGCATTCATGGTGGTGTTAGGCGAGTGTGCATAATGTGCACAAGTTGGCGCATATGTGTCAGTGTGTGTAGGTGTGTGTACGTGTGTTTGTGTGCGGTTATGGGTTTAGAATTTGAACATTTGCTTACATAAATTTAGTTGCCTCTTCAATGACACACATCTGATCTATATTATCTTTTTGTGTCGCTTGCTAAAACTTAAGTGGGATAGAGAAAATTGTTGAAGCACACAGAAAGTAAGGCAAACTGAGAGTAGCGGGAATAGCAATGGGCTGGCCTAGAAGTGAGTGCTTTTATAGACATAATCTCTTTTATGCCTTTAATTTGGGAGGATTAGTAACCTACATTCTCTCCTCTCATCTCTTCGAGGCCAGCCTTTTATGGATGGACACTGCTCCCTTCAGTGTTCTTTGCCTTTTTATTTGACTCCAAACAATCATTCTGGTTATTCCTCTGCATGTACCAACACTGTTAAATGCTCTAACTCTGGGTATTTGAGGTTTGGACTGTGGGTATATGCCCACACATGCAAACGTATTGATGCATGGTGTGATTTTACTCTTTCAAAACACACATTACATAAAAATACACCAGTACAAAACATTTGATCAATATATTTTGTTTTAAACGACACAGTTACTTACTAAAATTTTTCTTTAAAAAAAAATTAGCCGTTGTGTGTATATGTATCTTCACACTTGCTTATAGATGCAATTCCTTGAGGGTGATTGGTGAGAGGGGCCAATCATCCTTCATTTCTTCTAGTCTGTCAGATGAGTGGCGATGGATCTGTTCTGATGCATTGTGATTATGTAACACACACATACCCAAACACACACACACACACACACACACACACACACACACACACACACACACCAAAAAGTACTTCAGAATGATAAATTCATATCTCCTACTGTCCTCCATTGATCTGGCAAACAGAGGCCTCCATTGATTGCGGTCACCCGCAGATTACAATCAGAAAGACACACAGTCCGAGGTCTTCTTTAGGCCCTTCTTTAGACACAAAAGACAGATGCTAGGCTGTAAAAATTCCTGCATCTTAATCTCTCCAGATGCCACTCTCCAATCTTACCCTCAATTCCCATGTACTGTGCTAATACATCTCATTTTATCTGTCAAGTTTTCCTTTGAGTGCCAGGGAAGGTGCTGAAATTATTAGAGCTATTTGGTTCTGCATAAGTCCTAATATTTGATGATAAATAACTCTGAGTGAATGATCCATGCAGCCTTGTAATTGCTGACAGAGAAATAGCTATTTTGCCACAGAAATAGAATGATTTATTTAAAGCATAGTTCATAATGTGCTTTCAGACTTTTTTATTGATGTCTTTATTTGATGTCCTCATCAGCACACTAAACAAACTGCCTCTCCTCTGATGATTTACACCGGACTTATCTGTGTGCCTGGAATAATTTAACTCTTTATTTGTGTGACCTAAAACTAAAAGGGCCCATTATGTGCCCCTTCTCATTGCAGCATGACCTATATTGCAAATATATACTATAGGATTTAGTATGCATTGGATTTTGTGAGCCACAACATAGAATTTGAAATAAATGGTGAGTGCGGCAGCATGCCAGTTGATCAAGTGACAGAGACACAATGGCAAAATGTGGAAGAAAAATAGAGTTGAAAGGTGCACAACAAAGGTGTTCTCAAAATTATACACAAAGTTTTCACCAAATGCACACTCATTTCCCACCACCCAAAGACTGACAGCATGATTCATTTCAGCTCATTCTCTGCATGATTTCTGTTTAGCACAATTATACATGAGCTGTGGAAATGGCTTTGCAAGAAGGAGGAGTGGGCTTGAGGGCTAAAAGACTGATGATCTGGTCCTTTTTGTCCATTTACCTCTAATCTCTGTTCTGACGCGAATTAGATTGTATTTCTTTGCACATCGGCAAGCAGCCCCCTGCCACCCTTCTCTTAGCCGGCACGCTAGCTCTCCTTGAAGAAGCTTGTTAAAGACTGACCAGCGATCAAGCGCCAAGGGCCTTCCCAGGTCAGACCAGGGTGCCCTCTTGACCTTTGTCTGCTTAACTCCAAATTATGATGCATTAAGGAGCAAAGGAGTACTAATGACTTTGCATGTATTAAACATCTGGGCTGCTCCTCCATCAAAGGGCCATTTACAACAGGACCCTTAATATGCTTACAGGAAGTAGTGGTGAGTAAAAAAGGTCAGGGGTCAAAGCAGGCGTGTGAAATGGACCTTTGGCTAATTATTGGCTTGTGAAAGCCTTTGTACTTGGAGCCAGCTGTAAGACAAGAGGACTAATGTTTTTAATATCCTCTTTGCAGCACCTAAATGTTTCTCTGTATCAGAGAGGAGCATTCCTTAAGTAAAACAATGGGGCCCGCTGCTTTGATGATGATTGCTCTTGTCCTCCAGTCTTGGAAGCAGATGATAATCTGCAATGCACGTGCCCTTGAGAATGCCACACTCTTGATTGCGGTGAAAACCATTTCCCGTTATCGCAGTGTATGGCATTGTAGAATGGCAGGTCAAACTTCAGGACGGCGTTACTCTTCTTTCAAAGTGAGTGAGCATTGTCTCAGTTTAGAGTTGTGGTTCCATTCCTGTGGTGTCAGAAATTATATATTTGGTCTGAAATGACAAACCTACTGTTTGGACTTGACTTGGCCCCAGAATGCACTGCTGTTTAGCTCAAAACCCCTCAATTTGCTTTGACTTAAATGAGACATTGAGAAGTCCCCAGACATTCCTGAAGTGAGTGAATGAGCAATGTATTGTCATTGAATATGAGGTTTTCCTAGAACTGAGGTATTTTAACTGTTGGAATTTTCATGTGATTTCAGTCGTGCTTGATGTGGGTAAATGATTTAGTTAGTTGAGCAAATAATTAACTCCACTTTCCATGCTTGTATCTGTGCATTATAAATGAGTACTACAATACATATCTTTAAAAACTACAGTTATTATTGAGAATTTAGCACATGCTATGCAATTACATTCCAATTCTCCAACCATTGAATCTCCTGAATTTGAAAAGAAAATCTCATTAGCTTATATTGGAAGACCTTCAGGAAGTTTAAGTACTGTTAACCTGAGCAATTAGTTCTGAAAGTCAATAAGTCATTGACCCCCTTAATTAGAAAGTGAGAAAGAATGGTTCTTAATTGTTCCATTTATCTCTGCTCCAGATGTGGTGGATGACTTTTTTTTAAAACAGCATCTTTCAGACTGACAGGGAATGAAATATCCCAAGAAAGACAGAATGGCATTGTCTTGTTTAAAAGCAGACTTTGTCTTCCTCTATGTTTACCCCTCCCCAGTCACTTTGACAAGTTTCTTTAAGAGAGAGTGTAATTATAGTCGACCTCACTCTAAATTATAGTGAACCTCATGAACATTGGCAGCAACACAGAAAGCTTTTGTAAAGGTGGATGCATTATTTATTGAGTAATAACCCTATTAAGATTATTCAGTCAAGGATTTGGCTGACTGTAGTTTCTCTAAGGTTATAATTATCTTTTTTTTCTTGAGCTGACTGTCAACAGATAGATTGTTCTGAAAAGTCATTATATTTCAGGGTTCATCGTACAGTATATTCTGTAAACAGTGGCAACCCACAGCAAAGTCCTGAAATGTTGCCAGGAAATTAAAAAAAAAACTGGTGTAATGTGGGATTATAGCCAGATTAAGTATTCAGTAATATATTACAGTATAATTCAGGCAACGCAGGGGTTATGTACAAAAGGCAAAACGACTCCCTTAAACAAAAACAAAAAACCCTTTCTTTTTTTAGTATTAGAGTATTCGAGAAATATATTTTTATCATTCTTTGTCTCTCCCTCTTGACTTGACCTTCTTATATCTCTATAGGCTATGTTTCTGTCTTGTTGCCTGTCTGTCTCTCTCTGTGGGGGTATATACTACATCTCTGGCAGAGGTCTTTTCCCCTTTCCTCTAATTGGCCAGCTCCCTTCTCCCCTTGCCTGCTAGATAATTGGACATGCAGCCCCAACCCTCGTATCCCAATCAGTGGCTCTCTCCAGCCCCTCTGCATTCTACACACTTCTTATCTTAGTGTGATCTCTCTGTGGACCAGTCTTTGACCACTTGATCAAAGGGAATATACAATCCTGCCCTGTCCAAACACATCGCAGCTTTTCTTTACTCGCTCAAAATACCAGAGGTCGATGTGAGATGGATTGTTATGTTCAGTGTATTTTATCCAACATCTTCCACCACTACCTGAACCCCTAAAACCAAAGAGCAACATCTCTCTCTACAGTATATGGAGAACAAGGTAATTCATTTTGGGGTAGCCCTGCTGGAATTATTCATAAGGGGTTCCATATCAAAATATTCTGCTGTGCTCTGGTGCTTAATAATTCATGCTCAGCATCCATCTTCATTGGTATAGGGAGCACAGGAGTCATCCGTCACTATAGGGAGCCTTAGTATAACTAGTACCCAGCACTTGTGTTGGTTGTCAGGGTTTACAGAGGTAGGGCAGGAGGGAGGGAACAAAAGAAAGAGGCGTGTGGCTTTGTCACACTGACGAGTGGGCCCCCCCATCTCTGGGAAGGAGGCAGCTCGAAGGAAGGAGAAGGCTGAGCTGTTGACCTTTGGGGAAAGGACCATTGGCTTTAGATTGAGTGATGGTGTCAGCCGCTAGTGTAAAACACCTCTATTAGGAATGCCTGGCATGCTTGGGCGCTTCTAATTATGAAGAATGCAAAACAACAGTCAGGAGAGACGGGAGAGGTCGCCTCACAGTCAGCCGTACGCCATGTTTTTCAATAGCTACTGCTATGTGGGACCCACCACCGCATGACTGCTTGTCTTACCTCACACACACACACACACACACGCACGCACGCACACACACACACACACACACACACAACCGTACAGATCTGACACATTCCCTCCTTAACCATTGTATTGCAGTCATTTTCCCCGCTCTTATAATATATGCCTATACTGGTTGTTGTGCTACTAGCAGTACTTGGATTTTCGAGGCAAAGCGTATCAGTATTCTTCATATATCTTCAATGGATATGTTGCATTTTAGCTCACTGAGTGGGAGTTCAGACAGTCCCTGGAGTCCATTCAAAAAAAACAAAAACAAACTAAGATCAAGTCAAGAACCTGAACCCAGAGAAAAATAACTCAACATTTGTGCTTGCTTGAAAACAGCTAGTGACATCAGCCATCTGTCTGTAATTTGACTTGACTGTGTTGTCATCCCACTTCCCCGCAAGGCATCCCTATGAGGGGAAAAGCCTTGTAACATTAGCAGTAGATATGCATAGCTACTGGGTAGTCAGTGATGAAGGGAGGAATGGATAGGCGAAAGGATGGAGAGATGGAGAGCGGAGGGAGTCTCCAGAGGTTTTCGCACTGAGAGACGGAGGTCAACAGCAGAACACAAATAGGCTTTTTTTTCCCAGGAACTGTGAGCAAGTGAGACAAGAGTCCTTTCTCCATCCTCCACCTCCACCTCCCCTCACTGATCAGTCTCTACGAAGTAAAAGCTCATTATAACACCACAGAGAAGCAGAGTAGAGGTGCTAAGACAAAAAGCAGGGGCTGGACGGGGGAATAGCTGGGACATTGAAGGACTATCACTGGCTTTCTTCCGATGGCCAGTGTATTCCAGATGTCTTTAATTCTGATTTGTTCCATATATTTGCTGGACTGATATTTCAACCATTCCTTATCTCTCAATGAATAAAAACCATCATCATGGTATATTTGATCGATGATTAACCTCACAGTGTCCATCCTTCAGCAATAAAACATATTTTTCCTGTGTATATTCAGGATAACCCAACTGGCTGTTTTACTGTCACCAGTGCCCATAAAGCATCTCTCTATTTATTTAGTGGCAGCCAAGCGTTGCTGTTTCTCTCAAAGGAATGTCCTTGTGCCTGCCCCAGTAACCTTGAGTCTAATGGTGGGGGTCAATCTGAAGCGGATGGGGGGAGTCTTTTAAAGAAAGAATACAGAATAGAATGAGGGAATGAAAGACTCGGGGTTGGTAATGATAACAGGAAGGGTGACGCTCGGAGCCAGGTGATTATTCATTATCTGGAAATTCATCTCCCACCCTCTCTTTCAGTCTTCCTTTGCTCTCGTCCTCACCCTCTCTTTGTCTCAAATGGGTATGAAAAAGCTATTGTTGAATTTTCTGACATCTCAGCAAAAAAAATAAATATCTGTGTATTTTTGTCTCCCAACACAATTGTTGCCTTGGTGTCTAGGATCAAATATTCCACTACTTTATATGCGTGCATCTTTAAAGCATTTATTTTTTCTGTTGGTGGGAAATGAACAGGGCCCAGCAGAGAGTCAGTGACAGGGGAGAGCCAGAAAAGTAGAGTCACAAATGAGGTCCAGGTGTGCGGGTAATCAATTTCATGGAGTTTGGTTTTGCAAGGCTGCATGCTGAAGGAGACTGTCATAATTGGGCCACCATTTCAGACAGGTAATGGCTTTCCAGCATTCATTCTTTTTAGGATACACACACAGAGAAACACACATTCCTACATGGACCCATAGAAATCACAGGCCATTGAATACAATTGAGACAGATAGGTTTGTGGCATTGCCTAGTAACCCCTATGTTTCAAGGACTTTTGAGGGCTTGTTCATTTATCATAAGGGAAGGGCTGTTTGGAGGAGCTTTTTTCTGCCTGTGGTAAGATTTTTCACAGAGCACAACTCCTGTTTGGCTTGTTAACATTAACTAGATGAGCTGTCCAGAGCTGCGGGTGCTGCAAAGTTAAACAGACTTTTATTAAGGCTAAACTGTAAATGGATTCACATCACTAAGGTGATGTACACCGGCGACCAGTCTACCCATGGATCATTCTAGTCGCCAGCTTTTTTTGTCCGCTTTTTCATCTGCAAACTAGCAGGTAACACGAGTGTGTTACTGCAGTAGCACATGGGTCATGACACAGTTGCTGATCATACAAAACAATACAATTATATGAGGTTTGCTTCATTATAAGAATGATTATATCCTTAACTCCATTTTACATAAAATAGCTAGGTAAAAATAAGTTTAAAGATTTAGTTATTTTAGTTAAGTTATTTTGCATAAAAAATTCATATGACTGGCAGAGCCACATTTAAATGTCTGGTCAGTGCTGTTCTTTTAAGAATTGTCACTGAAATGAGTTGCTGCATAGTTCCATAATTTAATTTAGTATTCTTTACGGCATAAAGTGCTTTATCTTAATTGGCCCCCAATTAAGCATTGTTCTGCTAGTGCAGCAGAAAAAAAGTCAAGAGGAACTGACATGTACTGGCAGTTACAGACGTCTACTGACACACTTACTTGCACCAAATTGTGCACACACAAAAGAACATGCATTTTACAGTTTTGTCATGCAGTTTTTCTTGCCTTAATTGATCCAATTACTTTTTCAAAAACTGCCAACGCTGTACCTTATGGCGAGCCAATTGAGATGGAAATTCTGTTGTTTTTAATGGATGCACTCAATAATAAACCTGTGGGGGGAAAAAAGATTTTCCAGACAAATTGCAGCTCACGTGGTGAACGTACATTATGCTAATGTGAGGTGCAGAGATGTTGTCATGTCTCATGAGGTAGGGGGTGTTATATATTCCCCTTTTATAATAGAGGAAGCCTACCTGTAATTGCCCCTAGTTTTGTACATTAATGGGAAGCGAGGGGTTTGCTTGTAGTGTTCAAGTATGTCACTGTGTGTTAAAATAGCCTAAAAATCGACGCATTTATGTGCATATCCCCTGCTCAGGTAGGGCATGGCATGCTTCACCAATATGCATCATGTATTAGTGATGGTTTGCATCCTAAAGATACTCTGCTGTGTGGTTTGAGGGAGCCAAATGATGGCAGCACAAAGGATGACTCTGATAATTTGGTCCAAAGTGTTGTGGCACAGTTAACCTAAACTTAATTCAGATCATTCCTGCTGGTCCATTCACTCAGATCCAGTATCATTTATCTGTGGTACCCAGTAGGCTCATGTTCTTGGCTTGTCTCCTGACCAGCCATTGAGTTACTTCCCCCCTCCCCTCACAGGTTACACTTACCAGACAGAAGCCTGGGATGGAGACCACTGGACACAGAGGAGGTCACTGTATCCCGTCTCACCAGATAGGATGAATAGATCTCGGACAACCAAACACACACTGCCCCCAGACTGCCTAGGGCACCACGGCCTGGAGAAAAGAGGGAGGGAGAATAAGAAAGAGTGACTGAAGTGCATTCCTGAAAGGAGGGGAGATGGGATTGAATGACAAGGGAGGATGGGGGGCCACTGGTGACACTGGCAGCCAGTAGGATCGGGTTTTCTCTCTGAAAAGTAGGCTCAGAAAAACAATGACTTGGGCATCTGTCTGGAAGGGAGAAACAGAGACTGGGATCCTGTGCTGTGGAGTGCTGAGGGTTCACAAGAATGCCTTTAATGTAACCCTGCCCGGGCTCTCATCAGATACTTTGTGGCTCTCCCTGTAGAATGTAACATGAATCAAATTCTATCGCTGCATCAATCAAAGCGGCACACTCACCGACTCCGAAGCCCCCTCTTGCAGTTGAAAACACTGCGAAGGAGAAGATTACAGTGAATAACAGAGGTTTGTGTGCCAAGATGACATGTCTCGTCCTCAGGCCATATCCTACATTAGATAAGGATCAGCATTCCTCCCCTCTACAGATGTAGGTCATGTCACCACAGTAGCACAAGCAGCGTTTTGAGCCTTGCTTCATTTGTTTTATTGCCCATCACTGTGTATTGTGAATTTTCTGCCTTTGCACCTCATAGATCAAATTAAATACCTTGCTCCACTTTGTCTCTTCTATTAAACTACACCCGCGGAGCTTAGATTAAATCAACTTCTCCCACTGGGCAATACACGCACTATTCACTAAACAGTCACCCATTAGGGTATTGGTTTGCTTTTAGAAGTGTGGGCTGCTAATGAACCCATGGATTTGTTAAAAAAGAAAAGAAAAAGAAAATTTCACTGTCCTTCACTACCATATCTTTTATTTTTAATTCTAGCATGATTTTTAGGATTGTAATTTCACATTGTCAGCTATAATTCAAAATATTCCCGAAAAAATATGTATGGGAGTTGCAGTAGTGTTTTCATTAGGAGAGCCTTTGAGATTTTAGTGATGAACTCAAAATGAAAATGCAAAAGTTGAAGAACGAAAATAGTATTTTGAAAAGTGAGGGGGTGTTACAACATCGCGCCGGAAAGAAATCTAGAAAATGATGGGGATTGGGGATCCTTGGGGGGCTGAGGACAGGTCGCGGGGTAACTCCTCTGATGAAGCATGGCCTTTTGAGTGAGACTTTATGGTGGGAACTGCCAGAGACAGAGATGTCTATCAGCCAGGCTAACACAGGTCAGGTCGTCTGTTCCCAGTAGCTCAAGCAGGGGCTCACCACACCCTGCAGATACAGATAGGCTACAGTCCAGTATCACACTTCCCACTGCTATTTACTGCTTAGTTGTTGGTGGTATTCTATGAATTGGATAAGGGGATATTCCCTCAGTGTTGGTACTGCTCTAGGACAGGAAGAGGCTAAATAGAAGCCAATTAGCTTTAATTTCAGGTCAATTAGCTTCTTTCTTCGTCTACATTAGAGTGTATATTATCTTTGTGGAAAGGAAATCATGGGAGGGCTGTCAGGGACTCCTTGGTAGTCTGTTGAGCTCATGTTGCCTGTCCAAAACAAGTGCTCAAACACACACACTGTCAGAGGAGTAAATAAACAGGCTGATGCAGAACAAAGGCAGACTGAAATCCTGGGATGAGAGGTTTTTGTATGTTTTGTGAAAAAGCAAAGCTTGTTACTTTTATTTTGAAATGGAATGGCAAATTTAATTAAATGTAGTTTTAAGATTGTTTCTTGGTGCAGAGATATTTTTGGCACATTGTGCTGCACACTAAGAAGTGGTTGACATGGAAGGAGAGAACACTTGGGTTTTGCTGAAAAGGAAATTGAAAAGGTACAGAATACCAGGAGTCGGATTTCATGAAATAATAGCTGTGACGGAAATGGGGAAAGACGAGGCAGCACAGAAACCAAGAATGATTTCCTACTTGGCCCAAACAAGAAAGAGAAAGAAGACAAATATATAAGGGCCATAACAAATGGGCCGTTGTGTCAGCAATTTAACTTGCACACAGTGTAGTTGGAAGCCAATATTGCTTTTTGTGAAACTATTCTTGTGAGCTGAGGTTGGCCTGCTAGAGTGGAAGTCTGATTTAGATTTCTTTGACTACAGTTCCTCGGGTTCCCTTTCTTCCAGGATTTTCTAGAGGGACATTTTTTTCTCTCTTTGTCAAAAGAGACTTCAAACCAAGCGTGGCCTACTGGATCAGGTCCATGTGTGTGTGGCCTTTGTGTTTCATGGTGACCTGCCAACGATTCTTTGCCAGAGGAAGGAACTTACTGCAAACCAACACTGCCATCTTATACTAGGCCATCAGGCCGCAGGTCAGAGGGCTACTGGTTGGAGCTGTCAACTCTGTTCAGCTTCCTAGAGCAAAATCACACATACACACATAGAAAAAACACAATATAGATGCTGGAGTGGTCAAGCTCACATCGTAGAATCGACATCAACACAGTGAGCCCTCTCTTGCATGCTAATGCCTGGGCTGGAGTGGGGAGTTGTCCATTTTCGTCTTTAATTGTGTTGTTCTATGCATTAGCCCAGGGCTCATTATTGGCTTATGCGGGGCGTGGGTGGATGGGGATGCACGCATGAAGCAGTGACAGAGTGGACAGATGAGAAGGTGGAGGGCCCCATCAGCCTGGGCATTGCTCTTCTATTCAATGTGGAGTGGCCATTGATTGCTCTTACTACACCACTCAGGTTGATCACTGCCAGTCCTTACTTCAGCCATGGTTTTTGTTAGTGGTGGTGACTCATTTGAAGTACGTAGTTTGGAGTACATTAGTGACATTTTTTTCAGCAGTACTTCGGCTGTCATGCACCTGTGTAGCATTTGTAGCGTGTATGCTTACAAGTGCATGTGAAGGCCTGAATGAATCAGAGGGGGGATCAGAACATGTGGCCTAGTTGGTGAATGGATGTCATGCTACAACTGTCCAGAGAAGTTATCCAATTTTCTTTCTCATTACTGGAGTTATTACAAAAAAGACAATGTGCTTTGCATCAGGAAATTAAATTTTCATGGATTGTATCCTCCTCTGTGGCTGGCATCATGCCTTTGCATATTGGACTACCATACCACGATCATGTTTTTGTGAATCAAAAAGGACAGCAAAGATAATAAAGAGGACACGTCAAGTCATATTGACTTGCACAAAATCATTTCCTGACATATGCTTCTCAGCTTAAAACAGTGATAAGCAGCATCTGGCCCGATAATCGCTTACACCATATGTGGGAGTGGACAGTGAAAACTTGGAAACACGAATGTGTGATAAACATGAAACGCACAACTAGAACCCAAATGTGTAACTGTTCGTGGGCCAAGTAAATATTCAGTCATGTCAGTCTGAAGTTCAAGCTGGTGCGTAGGCTTTGTCAGAATATACACTGGCTGAAAATGAAATTGCTCTATTGCCAACTTCCCAGCGAGAAGTTTGAAGCAAAACATTATTCCAATCTGACATAGTCAATGTATTCAATCATCTAAAACATGTATTGTAAGTGGAGTGGAGTCCAAAAAGGGACCCTTAATCCCAAGCATCCCAAAATATAAGGTACTGTACATAAGACATACCATGGTTTTAAGCATTTACATCAGCAGTAGGTCATGTTCATGTCAAAACTGTTCTTTTGTTTTACCCAAAACGTTATGGCTAGAAAGCACAGTACAATGTATGTATGAGATGCAGCGAGGCAAAGAACCCTAGAGAGATTATTACTCATCACTATGCTGAGATATACCGATGGCCTTGTCTGTCACCACTGAGGGAAGATGCACTTCTGTGACTGGTTCATTCCCCAGTGGCCCCTACATTATCACGCTTAGGCAAGTATTAAACCACTGTGATGTACAGTAAAAGAATTATTATCATTATTATTCTAAGGCAATGTGTTGATCTATAGTTAAGGAGGTATAGTGAAATAGATGGATAGATAGCGGGTCAAACGGCAGGATTGTTAGGACAAGACTGTCAGGTTTTTAGCTACATGATGACTGAGATGACACTGAACAGCGTCTGGCATGCTTGGGATGTCAAGGTTTCCACTCACTTGACTTTGTTTTAGCCCTGTCAAGAGGTGAGGCTTCCGCTTTTGCACCAGTCAGTCAGTGTTACATTCCCTTGTTTTCCAGACTCCTTTTTTTTCCTTCTCCCAGATCTCCCCTCAACAGTAGAGAGAGAGAGATAGGGAGAGGGAGGAATGAATAGATGAGACAAATGTGATATATAGAGAAAATGCTAAACAGAGCAGCAACAAGACAGTAAAGACCAAGTGAAAACATTAGCCCCTTTTACACAGCCCGTTCAATGCGGGCCTGGTGAGTCGGAACGACGAGACAAGGCTGTGATGTTTGGTCGACATGTGCGACCGAGCAGCTAGCAGCCGTTAGCAGCTAACTCAGCGAAGAATAAATACAACCGAAAATGTTTACAAATTGTGGAGACATTGTGCCTTTTTCAGCGTAAATAAATGTCATAGAGAAGGATCTTCATTGCGTCAATATTGCATCAATATTGAGACAGGGATGGAAGCAGCAAGATGGAAAGAAAAATATTGCTCTCAGTTGTGTTTGGACTATTCATAGATTATTCATAGTCGAAAATCCCACCGCTTTTTATAATGTCACATTTCACAACTAGTTTACGCTTAGGAGGCCTGTGAGACAATGGGCTAACACCTCAGACTGAAGGAACATATATTAGATGTGGAATGTAAAGTTCTGTCTGTGTGGTGTTTTTCTCTCCCCAACCCAAACATACTGTAGCTCTTTGGGCTTCTTCCATGATTTGTTTCTCTCCCATATGTATATTTTCAATGTCTCTGTTTGGATACTTGACCCCGTGCCAATTAACTATGAAAATTTGGCAGATCAGACCACAGTAGATGAGCACCGAAGCATGTACCCCCTTCAGGCATCCTTTAAATTTTTGCCTTGTGTTCGTCTCATGTGAACACCTTGTCTGATGTGAAAAGGCTGGTCAACCAAACACTTGAACGTTCTTAAAAGCTCTGGTCGTCTCATCTCAAAGCTGTCTCTCATCACAAAGGCTGCGTGCTGAAACCACAGAGCCTGAGGTATTGAGGTTACAGCCATTGCCACTTCAAAGACCAGCAGAATCTATAGAAACTACGGCTATTGTCTATTGTGCAGGTGTGCTGCATCCAACATGCTCTGAAGATCTCAGAAAGCCACAGAGAGGACTTGCCGAGATGCTATCTCTCCCAGATACAGTCAACATGCTGGGGACTCAGACAATAAAAGGCATGTGGAATTTGGTACTGCAATGGGGGATGTTTGTAATCAGTGTTAAACTTTTGGGGGTAGATCCAATTCATTGCAGGAGAAGTTAAAATATGTGCAGAGTTCAGCAGAGTTTTCCATCCGGCGTAATGTAACCCTGGTGCGCCAGTTTCATTACACATTCTAAAAAGATGTAAATCAGGTGGAATAAAGACTTTAATATCCTGCTGAATGTCTGGGTCCAGCAATCTTTAATGCCAGGATCTGACTACACAACAATTTTGCCTTTCGAGATTCACTGTGTCCGATTAGACGATCATAAATTTATTCATAAATTCTTGCCCTGACTTAGTTGAGGGACAAAGCACTACTACAGGCTATTGGACCCTAACAAATCACAGCTTGCATTCTTTCAGAACATGCGATATACAGTTAAGGTCAAAATGATCATCCCCCAAGGAGATATTGAACATTTTCCTAAAATTCTTTCCAATGTTTGCATCATTCAACAATCTCAATTCGACAATCAATCAGCATTGAACTAAATGGACCTGGAAATGGCTAGTGGCACTTGAAGGCTAGATTGAGAGGCACTACTCTTACATTCTTGGTGACAAGTAATTTCATCATGCCAAAAAGCAAAGAACTACTTTACATACAGATGATTGGAAAGGAGGTGCCAGGGGACCACTCCATCAGCATCGTATGTCTTTTGCTTGATCTTGTTTGCAGTTGTGCGTGAAAGACTGCTCTGCAGTATATTGGTCAGGGTCGTGGAAGATGACATTCTAGTCTTTTTGTCGACAGAGGTTTGAGGTTTCCTAAATGCAGTGTGTCTTCTTCCAGTACAACACACTACCAAGATAAAACAAGGAACGTTTGGCACCAAATATCCACTTTCATTCTTTTCTGATTGTCCTGATTTTGTATAGTCTCATCCACACAGATGAGAGGACTTACTCCCACCCCACAGAATACAACACCACGCTCAATTAAAATAGTGGAGGAACATTATATTGATGGCAGCCATATGCCCCGTGCTCGCAGGCAGGTCTCACCCACATGATGTGAACTGCTCTGTTTTGTTTTGCTCTTCTCAACAACAAACTGATCACCCTCATCTGCTGCTCCAGAGGGCAACAAGCCCCATCACATCCTTGCCTGATTTGCTCTTTCCCCTTTGTTGAGCACAATGTAGCTTTTTAGCTGGATGCACTCTTATCGTAGCGTTGCTGGCATATTTGGTCTTGGCAGAAACTAAACATGGATTTTTTTTTTCACGATTTGCTGAGAGGGGAGGCAGTGGCAGCACTTTGTGGTAAATTGTCTCGCCATGTGAGGCACGATAGGCATGTCTTATCACAGGAAAGCTGGGAAAAACCGAGGAAAAGCTTATCTGTTTACTGAGTCCTGACCTCTCTGTGCTCATGATGTTCAGTTTGTTGAAGAGATACTGAGAGGGAGAGGATGATGGCTGTGGGGGCTTATTTCCCTGCTTGGTGATGTCATGCCCTTTTGTCTCTCTCTCTTTCTGCCAGGGTACAGTTTGTTTGCTGGCACAGAAGAGTGTCTCGTGTTTGCTTTCACGCTTGCTTGCTATACACCCTAACTCTGCTGCTCCATGAGTGCAGTGAACCTGTTGGGTCAGCAGGTGCTAATGAGATGTACCACTGACCACACAACCCGGCAGCTCTTAACACATTGCTGTGTGTGTACACATGGCACACTGAGGCTAAACAGACACACTGCTATCTCAGCCAAGCATCCAGCACCCAAGCTCTGTATGGCATCACATGGGTCACCATACTGAAACTGTTATTCAATTATGTTTTACCTTTAATTTTACCTTTACTTTTTTCTCTTACATAATCTAGACTGACAAGGTTTAAACTGTAGCAGTTCAGGGGCCTCATTTAACTGCGGAGAATCCACACTAAACGTTTGCGTACGTACAAATGAGGAAATTAACCTACAGCAAAAATATTCTGATATTCAATAGATTTATAAAACCTTGCGCACGCCTGCCAGTGCTCAATTTCCTTTTATAAATCCCAAATCAACTTGCAAATATGCGTGCGTGTATCCGCCTCATATCCTGTCCTCAACAGACCCACATTTAACTATAAATGGTCAATGCAAAGCACCACAGGGACGTTTACGCATAGAAATGAACCTGCTGATCAATGGTTCCTTATGGCGAAACAGCCAAGAAGAAAATGAAGAAAATGACTTTTACTGACATAGAAATCACTGTGCTTGTGGGTGAGGTGGAGGTTAGAAAGGACATTCCATTAACAGAGTCCTCTAGCAGCGTGAGGACAGTCCAAGTCCGCACATCCATCTTGCAGCATTACGCATCAGTGCCACTGTTGTATTTATGTTTACAGGGATCAGCCTGACTTCTACACACCTTGGCAAAATGACAGCGACAGTCAGTGGTATAGTCTTGCTTTGGTGAACTTGGCCTGCATTTTGATTCTGCCTCATAATGAGGATATGGAGTGAAAGGATTGTGCGAGAGCTGTCACTGGCTTTATTTTGAGGCTTTCCACAGTTCATATGTGCCGGTGATTAAGATGTGTCAGGTGAGTTGACTATTGAAGGCAGACAGAGTGTGCTGTCTCCAGCGTGCTCTTGTGTGCCTGACAGCACAGTCGTGTTTGCAGCTTGATGAGTGCAGTGATTTACACACAAAAAAAATACACGAAAACAAAGATCGTGCTTGGTGCACAGTATTATTCTGTCCCGTAATTATTTGCTTATGCTATTTGATGTTATCTTGGATTTCTATACCTGCTGATGATCATTTCATCAGTTAGTTACCGTACAGTCCGGCCCTGTCCTCTGCACTCTGGGGATGGGGAATGTGATGGTGAGACAGCACTGGTGAAATATTAAGATTTTGATTTAAGATTTGATTTGGCTTATGTCTGTTTAGCTTGAAAGGTGCTTATGGAATAGTTGGCTCACAAAGCATAAGTACAATAAGACTACTGATCCTGGCATCAGGTTCCGCTGATTCCTGTCTCTGAAAAACTTTGCCTGAGGTCTAAGCACGGGTGAAAGGATGTGTAGGTGCACATAATGCGCACCTTTTTCTGCAGAATTTTTCCAGAAATCCCAATGTTGACAGTGAGAGATGCGTAAGCACGTTCCATCCCTTTTTCCGCAACCTTTATAAATAAGCCCCCAGGTCTTTAATGTATCCTTGTATCCACCTTTGGCAGAAAAACTCAAACATCTGCCTCCATCCCACACCGACAATATTTCTGCCTTTCTGCCCTTTTTTACCCTGCATTCACTTATCCTCCAAACTCCTTGCCCCTCTTGCTCCAGATGGGCTCCTTTTTTTTCCCCCTTTCAGAGTAATCTGTCTATGATAGACGGGGGCTTTGGGCTGACCACATGCCTTTGGATGTTGGGAATGGCATCCATGTTGAGTAGGATTTTCTTTTATGAAGGGGTGAACCAGAGGTTACTGCTTCCTGTAGTAGACACCTGCTCAGCAAAACGGTGCAGGAGGAGGAGAGGGGAAGAGATAAGATTTACCCTACCAGGGTTTAAAGCATGTTCATTGCAGATCGTTGCATGAAATTTTAAAATAGATACTTTTGTTTGAATGAAAAAAGAAAAAAACATTCCTACTTCCAGCCACAGCAGATTGTGCAGCACAGAACTGGAAAGGAGAAAATAAAGTTGAAAGTAGAAGCAGGAAGATAAGTTACCTTCATTAAAAGAAAATTGAAATATGCCAACGTCTGATCTTTAATAAGTTCATTATACTGTATATATGATAGGATTCATACCATCCTTGTCAGGGCTTGTCTTCTTCCCAAGAGAATTAACTGCCAGAGGAAACTTCTTCAATGTGATTAGGTGTTCGTATACACATTTTTCAGTGTTTGTTTTGAAGCCATATCACTATCTGTATTACAGAGAGAGCCAGCTGGGGATGGAATTGAAAAGATATGAGACTTGTATTTAATATTCTTTTAGTAAAGCCTGAAGTTGTCCCTCATGGACAGGCCGAGTCACCATTGAAGCACAAATACAGAAACCAAAATCACTACACAAATATTCTTTTTAAGCTTAAATTAGTTGCAAGATGAACACATAGTACCTCATAGGAGGAAAAGGTTTCTCTCTCTTTCTATAAATCTAGCAGATATTTTAGAGTCCTCTCTAGTAGAGTAGAGCTGGTCAAGTAGTCTTAAAGTTCCCCCCACTGCTGGGCTTGGCTTTGTACCCCAGGAAGAGGGATCATAAATCAACTCCCCAGGATGTTTCAGCCATGTTAACAGTAGCAACGTATACCATAAAACAAAAGGAGAGAAAAAAAAAACTATGAAAGCACTTTTCTTTTCTCTCTGCCTCATCTAATGAAAAATTAAGATGGAAAATCCAGGGCTTAACATCTGTCTTGAAACCTTACACAGTGTCAATTTCACAGGGATCAGAGTCATTTCTGGCACACTTGCAAAACTTTCTCCATGGCATCAGCCATGCTTGATATTGCATGTTGGACAACTTGACAAATGTAATGAGAAACTATAGCACCAAAGTGTTTGGCACTCATCACATAGGCCCACACACTCACGTGGCGGGCAAGTGCTAAAGATGAAATTTCAACTCTCTTATTTCTCTCTGGCACACTATCTCTGACATACAGCATTCCCTTTCTCCGTTCCTTTTGGTATCTCTTTCCACTGTAACAGATCCCCTCATAGATGGGGACATGGACATCTTTTCATCTTCTCTGGGAGAGTTTAGGGTCCATGTGGAAACCATTGAAATAGGGACGGCAACTGATCAGAGAAAGATGTGCCGCTCTAAGGCTACAGCACATGTTTGGATCCCAGTACTCTTATTTCCTTGGTCTCACCCTCTTTAACATTTCTGTGCCCTATATCTCTGGAGGACCCTACACACACACTTTTACTTAACCTCTACAACCTTTTCCTCTCTAAGTCCATCTTCCTTCCCTCTCTGCCCCGTCTCCCCTGTGCCTGGTAAAGTGATTAGAAAAGGGTTTAGCGTGGTAGAAATGAAAGTGGCCATGACGAAAGGCTGAGGGATCTGCTGTAACATTACATTGGATCCCCTTATGTTTTTTCCTTCCCCATTTTCCTCTGTGCCTGTGTGTTTTCCTCCACACAGCCGGTATCATATTACTCTTCCCCAGTCACCTCCGCAACAGCGACTGATGTAATCCCAGTTTAAGGTCCTGTCCCGACCAAGACATACTGTTTCTCCACAACAATCACTCATTCCTACTGCTTCCTAAACCTCTATCACATTAAACTTCCATTGGAAACTAAGCGTATTAGGCTAAGATTTCCATTGCACCAAGTTAAGATGAAAGCACGATTTCGAACTTTTCTGCTTTGAATTAGTTTTGTTTGACGTGCTACAGAGAGAACATTCGTGCACCACATGTCCACTGGATCTCATTAAGCATGCATTAATAAGGTGTAGCTCAAACAAACTGGCAACATAATCAGTAGGGAGAACTAAAACACAAGCAAACACACACCTGCTTGCATTGGGCTCTGCCAAACTGTGCTAAAGCAGTGGAAGTTGTTGTACATTAACCTCTAGGAGGCCGAACTGAGGCGAGTAGAAGCTCTATAATGTTTGTAATTTCCATTATCTCTCTCATGAAGCACAGCCAGACCTACAGTCATTGTAAAAAGGTCTCATCTCTAGCTCTACACCGGGATTTCATTCCCCTGGTTCTGCTTGCTCAGAGCCATTACAGAATAACACTGTATCAGTCTCCGCCGCTTGTCGATAATATATCTTTGTTTTGGGAAGATAAGCGAGAGACTGGAGTGTCTCCCGTAATCTGGTTGTGAGATCTCAGGCTAATAAAGAAGTGAAAAGATCTGCATCAGATGTTACAAAATCAGGGTAAGCGGCAGGTCAAATGGCACTCTGCAGGAAAGCAGGCTGTGTTTATGGATGTCATTTCTCTGATGGTGTGAGTTAGCTAGCTGACAAGCTCCTCTTACAGTACTCCTTCCTGTCCGGGTTCATGAGTTATCCACCCTGTGGAAGTGAGCCTATATCATTGCATGTCACATCAAATTTGTGTTTGTGTTTGTGTTTGCGGCGACTGTGGAGCCATGGTGCTGATTCATTTATCAGTTTCCTCATCATCCCCCGCTCCCCCTCGATTTCATTTCCTGTCACATACATGGTACACAGATGAACACACAAATGAACACATGCATAAAAACAACCCCACAGATATCGGTTCCCCGGGAAAGAAAAACAAGTTGCCTCACAACCCGTTCTCAGTCCTGTCATATTCACAGGTCCTGTCCGAGTTATACACAGCGTCTTTGTCATTGTAGAGCTGAGGAGGGGTCAGATCTGGAGGAACACTGGAGGAGGCCCAGGGGGAGAGCTGGTGGGGCTCCAGGGGCCAGGAATGTTAATTGGGAAGATTGTTTTAATAAGGCCCTCATCTTTGCAGATGCTGGGAGAGGGTTAGCTGGTGGGGCCACACAGACGGGAGGGCAGCTCACAGTGAGATATTGTCAGCATAACTGACACAATGTGAACTGAGCTGTGTAAAACAGCTTGGGCACAAGTGGATAAAGATATTCCGTGGCTCTTGCCGCGTTTGAGCCTGCTTTAAAGGAGGTAAAAGGATTTACTGTAATGAGCATTCTATGGTGACAAATGTGCGATCTGCATATTCTCACCAGTTCTGTGTTGTGCAAAATCCTATTACACTGTGAAGACTCAGACAGACTAGCACAATTCAGTATTGCTGAACACAGGCAGAGAAGACACAACATTTAGAGGCAATGAAAGAGGGTCAAATAGGGTCAGTTAAAACAAATTTTTCATATTTTCTCTAATCTCAAGTAGTATCTGGCCATGGAGGAAGCTGTTTTTTTTCATCCCTGAGATGTCTCTATGGAAACATCTCTTTCCAGAATCAACCTCCCCATTACTCCGGATAATCCATGCACACGCTGTCATCTGTTTTCATAGGAACTATTTCTCAGTAGAAAGGAGCTCAGATGTATAGTTTGCAGCGAGGTCCTGAACGAGATATTTATTTTGAAAACACCCACTGTGAGGCGTGTTAGATTAAGATTAGATTATTTAGACACACAGCATGCCGAGAGAAAGTTGAAACCAACATGCAGATGCACTGTACAAGACAATATTATGGAATTTTCCATAAATCAAGAAAGTTGCTTGGAATGTGGATATTCGTCATATCCTAGCTGCAGATTATTTCTCTCCTGCCTTTAAGATTTGCCTGGATCCCACAACCACATTTCATCTAGAATAAGCAGTTTATTACCTTGACAGAGGGCAGAGAGGGCAGATCAGAGCCCCACTGCTTCAGTCTCTGCATGTTGTGTGTAAGAGGGAGACGAACACAAAGAATGAGAGAGCATACTGTACGTGTGTGTGTGTGTGTGTGTGTGTGTGTGTGTGTGTGTGTGTGTGTGTGTGTGTGTGTGTGTGTGTGTGTGT